>OZ019969.1:4873655-5122963 GCA_963970395.1 Ephialtes manifestator | reverse complement strand
GTGAGCTCTCTTTTCTCTCTCTCTCTCTCTCTCTCTCTTTTTATTTATTTTATTTATTTTATTTATTTTATTTATTTTATTTATTTTATTTATTTTATTTATTTTATTTATTATATTTATTATATTTATTATATTTATTATATTTATTTTATTTATTTTATTTATTTTATTTATTTTATTTATTTTATTTATTTTATTTATTTTATTTATTTTATTTATTTTATTTATTTTATTTATTTTATTTATTTTATTTATTTTATTTATTTTATTTATTTTATTTATTTTATTTATTTTATTTATTTTATTTATTTTATTTATTTTATTTGTTTTGTTTGTTTTATTTTATTTTCTCTCTCTTTCACTTTCTACGTCTTCCTGAGGGAAACAGGTATGTGATTTTCGTCTGGACTTGGGACAAACCCTTGGCTCACACATACACAATTACCACGAGCTCTGCATCTATATACTTTCTGCTTTTTTCGAGACTTCTTCTTTCTCTTCTTCTCCTGGTTCGGGTTCTTGTCTTTCGAGTCTCCCTTTATCGCAGCCTTTCAGCAGCGAGAGTGACAGTTTCACACGGATCTGGGAAGAAAGATGGGCACGAAGAGACGAGAGAAACTGATTGAGAGGATAGTAGTTTGGCATGTATCTAGTATTTTACGTAGTTTGAATATTGGAGTGACAATCCCACATAAAAATAAATATATATCGTTTATATATGTTTTCCATATATTCGCAAAAAAATTATTACAAAAAAATATAAATATATATATTTATATTTTTTTTAATTTTTATTTATTTTTATTAATTAATTTTTTTATTAATTTCAATTATAAATTGACAAATTTAATTAACTTATTTATTAATTTTTATTTTTATTAATTTTTTTAAATATTTATATTTTTTAAATATAAATATATATATTTATATTTATTAATTTCTCTGAACACATAAGACAAAAAATGTCTTACCACCTTAAAAATCTTTAACCAACATATATTTTCCAAAATAGTTTTTAACCATCACTACATCAACTACCCCAATTTTTTCTACAAAACGAGAACTTCAAAATGGTGACGAAAATAGTGAATTCGATTTTTTAAATTCTTTCATCCCGAAGCAAAAAAAAACCAATATCACTGATTCTCTTCTATGTCAAGTGTAAAAAAAAAAATTGTGAAAAATGAGGGGGAGATGAATTGTATGGAAAAATGCAAAGTACGAATATATATATCTATAGAGTACAAAATTTGATGTATCTGTACTGCGAGTTGTACGCATATATACGCGTGCTCTAATGTGTAATATGCAAGACGCGCGAAAAGAAAACGCTCGAGTGAGATAACGAACGATCTCGATTTATCATCCGGCGAAACGAATCGGCAACGACGTCCGAAATAGAGCCGTGCGCGCCAAGTGCACATTCGCCACCATCACCACCGCAACACAGCAATAACAGCAGCAGAGATCGTTTCTAATTAGCGAACTTCAGCCGGGACGAAATTAACATTTAACCGGACGGCCGTTGCTGCTGCTGCTGCTGCTGTGTTGCATCTGCGCTGCATGTGTAGCGGACACCCGCAGGACGGACAGACAGCTAACAAATGCGTGGTGCCGTGGCACGTTCGCCGTGGACTTTCTCAGGTGCTGCTGCTGCTGTTGCTTCTCCTGTTGAAGCTGTGTGTCCGCGTGCCTCTCGGAACAGACACCACAGGATTCACGAATCCACAGCAACTGCATTCACTCTGCAATGGCTGTTGCATCTCAGACTCGGGAAGAACACGGCACTCGTATATACCTCGTAACAGGTAGGCATTACTACTGGGTAACGATACGTGCATACCACTTTTGGTATCCGCCAAAAATATCCTTGGAAAAAAAACCCACAGAAATAACATCCGATGGACATAATATCCGAGGAAAAAATATCCGCAGGAAAAAAAATCATCAGTAAATAATAACCGATAGAAATAAAAACCGCTGAAAGAATAACCCTTTTTTCCCCATTTGCAGTTTGTATTATAAGGTAAACGTACCAATGGCGGGACGTTTAAGGCGATGTCTGTTTTGTATGCCAATTTCCGCATGCATATATTAATTATTTTGCAAATGGTGGTAACGAATTGCAAGATTAGAGTTTCTAGTTTCCAAAAACTATATAATAAAAATATTTCTGATTGTTTGATAAATAGTTATTGATTAAAACGCTGAAAAATGCAGATGTACCAGCGCCGGGACGGGTATTTTTGTGCATGTCCCGCTGCCGGGACACCAAATGTGCGTATCGGTGGACATCTACAAATTTTAATGCATCTGCTTGAAAGGAAATGCCAAACAATGTGCGGTTCACATATTTACACCTATGGTGCAATAAATAAAACATATATGTTTATAAAATACATATATATCTTTTAGTAAATTATGAATGAAGTTTTTGCTACCGCATAACCCAACATCCGCGTCAAAATGTCAATCGTGCGATTGTGTCCCGGCTCTGGGTCGCAGCGAGATTGCTTACTACTTGCCCCAGTCGCGGAACATACGTTGGACAGTGGTGCCAACGTATATTCGGTCAGCTCCAATAACGGGACACAAAAATTACGAGTTTTAAGATATTGTACGTAACATTTGACAGTGTAATCTTAAACTTTAAGAATTTCTGAATTTGAAATACCTATGGAAAGTCTCGAACGAACTATAATCTCCGGGGTATCATATTAATGATTATTCGGCTCTCCTTAGCTAATTGGTTTAGGGATTTGCTGAAAAAGCACGAACACCATAGATCCGCTAATATACTTATTATTTACATTTTCAATTTACGATGAAAAACATGAAATCTTTTCACGTATGTTAATTAAATATAACAGATACAATTGGAAGAGTTATTTTTTAATATTTTATCCATTAAACTCTTAGTATCTACAAATACCCCTTTAGTGTCCCTCAATTGGGACCTGTCCCACCATTGGTACGTTTACCTTAATATGGATAAATGCAGAGCCTTTGAGGGGTCAGGATTCGAAAATGTTATATTTAAAGTGTGTTTGTGTGTCGTGTGATTAAAAAACACAGCAATGCTGCGTGTGACAGTGATATGATTGTAATTGAGCAAAGATGGTAATTTGTTTAAACCGTGTTCGTTTTACTGAGTAACTGAGCCAACCCCACACTGCAACTACCCGATGCATGTTTGTGATGTAAATGAATAAATATGGTGACGGAAGAGGGAGGGGGGTGGTGGTACGCAAGGGGGGTCGGGGGCGACGCCCCCGGCGGGGTCAAGGGGCGGAGCCCCTCGCCGGGGGGGGGGGGGGGAGCCCCCCATCTACCACACAACATTTTTTATTGTTAAAAAAACATTAATGTACGGACGACTAATATATGAGGTATTCCATCCCTTTTCGAACGATCCAAAACTCCACCCCCTCCAAAAAAATTGTTAATTTACCAGAATTCATGATTATTTACGAGGGATTTTTCCAATTTTTTTTCAGAATTTTTGGATGCTGTTCTTTTTTAGATTTAGAAAATTTGATATTTTTTTATAAACCCATGTATCTTAAAAACTGTTAGTCGTACAAAAAAATGTATGAGACATAAAAGTAGGGGTTTCGAATGAACTTTGGAAAACAAATTTTTATAGACTTTTTATAATGTAATAAAGATCTATTTCTATCACAATTACACTAAATTTTTTTTTTTCAGTCAATATGTCTCTTTTTATTTTTCTTAAAAAAATTCCAGAATATACTTTCAAGTTTGTAGAGTGATCTCATATTTTTTTTGAGATGTGCGAAACCACTGTTTTGTAGCTATGCTTCATTTAATTTCAATTTCTTTTTTCAAAAACTCGATATTAATTACTTTTCGTGCGACGTTTGGAAAACGAGGACTCAAACCTCGCCAACCCCACACGCAAACGCCCACTAGAGAGCCGCTAGGTATGGGTATGGGCTCTGCAGTATGGTTATACTGCTGTTTTCAAACAATGAAAATATTTTTCTTATGAGATAAACGTCTAAAGGTTATTTTTTCCGGGTATTTCAATATGCATCTTTTTATCCAAGGACATTTTTTCCATGATTTTTTTTTCCAAGGACTTTATATCCTTCGGATATTTTTTCCACCGGGTCATTTTTCTGCGGATATTTTTTCTGTCCTTTTTTTCTGTGGGTTTTTTTTCCAAGGATATTATTACCTAGATTCAGCACTTTTACCAAAACGCTAAGAAATACCCTCCAAGATTTTTTTTTTTTTTTTTTTTTTTTCGATTTATTTGTTTGGGATATACGAGACGCAAATTCAACGACTGATGTGGCACTAAGAGAAATTTAAAGATCAGTAAGTGTGAAGAAAATCGAAAAAAAAATGTTGGTGTATTTCTTTGCTTTTTGATAAAAGTGATATACAAATATCGTTATCCAGTGACCTCAACGAAAACTCGAAAAAATAATAAAAAATATACAAATAATAAATTTAACGAAAAAAAAAAAATTCAACCTAAATTTTTTACGTTGCCACTGATAATTGCAATAACAACAAAAAAATTATAGCAGTAAATGAGAAGAAAATTGCAACAGCAAATGAAGATTATTGACAATATATTAATTTGACAATAGCAAATACAAAACGCAGATTGGATTTTATTATTTTTTATAGTTTTCGTTAAAAATGAATTAATTTTTTGATAAAATCAATAGCAAATTAGTAGTAATTGAGGGAAAAAGTCAGCGGTATAGCATATAAAAAAAATAATATAAAATTTTTTTTCTTACATGTTCGCTTCGTTTTGGGCCATTTTTCAAAGGCGTAAAAAATTAAGTGTCATGATGATATTGAAGCTATTCACTTAATTTTGAGGAGCTGTTTAAAATAAAACAGGAGAATTAAATATCGATGAACTCAATAAAAAGTGATGTCACCAATTTAATACTCCGAATTTTTCATCACAGACACAAAATTTTTTAAATTTTTTCACATTTACCTGTAAATTTTTTATTGTTAATATATACAATTAATTAATTTGTATTTTTAATACATACAATTAAAATAGTACCGCAAACAAATAGATTTCCTTCACTTTTTAATCATATTTATTTTTCTGCAGAGCTGCAAAATTAAACGAATAAAAAATGATAAAACTGAAATATTTCGTTAAACTAATTAAAAGTCAAATAATGGTAACTCTCTATAACACCGAGTGTGGAGTTGTCAAAACTGATGTTAAATAATAATTGCTCAAATTATTATTATTTCCACCAAGCCACTTTTTAATTAACATAATTTAAATTTTTATGTTCCACACAATTGTTCATTTTTTTTCTTTTCGTTCGTGCTGCGCACACTGTCAATGCAATTTGTATAAAAACTGTCGGAATAACTGCAGTCCCGAATTGTTTAAAGCGAAGCGTTAACTCTCCGCGCTTATTCAACGTATGACTTTGATTTACATTCTCCCTAATTACAAACGAAACGCGGTCGCTTATTGGGGCGTCAGTAGCTGAGAAGAATGATGAGTTCTCCAGCCTCTCTTCATCTACTACTGCTCGGTGTTCCTCGAGTTTCCTCGCTTCCTCACTTTGCTTTCTTCATTTTTTTTCTTTTCTTTTCTTTTCTTTTCTTTTCTTTTCTTTTCTCCCGCTTATGGACAATGTGCTCCACTCATTCATGTGCTCGCACACAAAATGACCGTTATTTTTCGACAATACATGTATACACATACATATTCGGTGCATATATGCAGCGAGGAGTTATTTCTTAGTGTCATTTATCATTCGGCAAGTATATACGCGAGTTTATAAGCGTTAAGATCGAACGGGCTACTGGGATCGAGAATACCTATATTATATATGACCGTAGCATCGTCCGCTATATTATTCGTGTGGATGATGAACCAAAGATTTCGTAAGATTTCCGAGAGCGATTGTTCGTTCGGTTCATCAGTCGTTTGCGGGGTAGAAGAGTCTCATGATCAGACGGAAAATCATTCGGCATAGGAGACACTATGCGATGGGAACTCGAAAATAAACAACTCATTCTGAGTACTCGTACTAAATAATCTGATTTGTTTTAAGGGGGTCGTGTCACTCTGTAGCTTCGACAATTTTTTTTAGTATCATGCACACGTATATTTATCACCGCTTTTGACATTGAGGAATAGAAATAAAAATTAAATGTAAGAAGAGATGTTACTAATGAATTTTGGGGTCAGATTTATGATTTCTCGGTGCATACACGAAATTAATTAACTTAAGTGTAAACACCAAGGTCTCTGGATTTTTCGACCGGAAGTCGGATCTGTGAATTTTGGAATTAGAAATGGACAATAATGACTTTTCTTCAAATCGCAGTAAAAATATTTGAAATGGGAGTTTTCTGTGATGCAATATGCCACTTAAGAATAATGGTGGAGGTTAAAATTCGATATCTTAAAGAAAAAAAATGAGGTTTGGATTTTCCGACCGGAAATGAGATCTGCGAATTTTGGAATCAGAAATGGACAAAATTCACTTTCTTTTTCAAATCTGAGTAAAAATGTTTGAAATGGGTATTTTATGGGATGGAATATGCCACTTAAGAACAATAGTGAAGGTTAAAATTCGATATCTTGAAGAAAAAAAAATCGGCTTGGATTTTCCGACCGGAAATCAGAACTGCGAATTTTGGAATCAGAAACGGACAAAAGACAGTTTTTTTTAAATCTCAATAAAATTTTTTGAAATGGCTATTTTCCATGATGGAATATGCCACTTAAGAACAATGGTGAAGGTTAAAATTCCATATCTTGAAGAAAAGAAAAATCGGCTTAGATTTTCCGACCGGAAGTTGGAACTGTGAATTTTGGAATCAGAAATGGACAAAAGTCACTTTTTTTTTTTAAATCTCAGTAAAAATGTTTGAAATGGGATTTTTGTAATGGAATATGCCACTTAAAAATAATGGTGTAGGTTAAAATTCGATATCGTGAGGAGAAAAAAATTAGAGTTGGATTTTCCGACCGGAAGTCGATCTGTGAATTTTGAAATCAGAAATGGACAAAAATCACTTTTTTTAAATCTCAGTAAAAAATTTTGAAATGAATATTTTCTGTGTTAAAATATGCTACTTGAGAACGATAGTGAAGGTAAAATTTCGATATCTCAAAGACAAAAAATTTAGAGTTGGATTTTCCGACCGGAAGCCGAATCTGTGAATTTTGAAGTCAGAAATGGACAAAAATCACTTTTTTTAAATCTCAGTAAAAAATTTTGAAATCAATATTTTCCATGATAGAATATGCCACTTAAGAACAATAGTGAAGGTTAAAATTCGATATCTTGAAGAAAAAAAAATCGGCTTGGATTTTCCGACCGGAAATCAGAACTGCGAATTTTGGAATCAGAAACGGACAAAAGACAGTTTTTTTTTAAATCTCAGTAAAAATTTTTGAAATGGCTATTTTCCATGATGGAATATGCCACTTAAGAACAATGGTGAAGGTTAAAATTCCATATCTTGAAGAAAAAAAAAATCGGCTTGGATTTTCCGACCGGAAATCAGAACTGCGAATTTTGGAATCAGAAACGGACAAAAGTCACTTTTTTTTTTAAATCTCAGTAAAAATGTTTGAAATGGGATTTTTGTAATGGAATATGCCACTTAAAAATAATGGTGTAGGTTAAAATTCGATATCGTGAGGAGAAAAAAATTAGAGTTGGATTTTCCGACCGGAAGTCGAATCTGTGAATTTTGAAATCAGAAATGGACAAAAACCACTTTTTTTAAATCTCAGTAAAAAATGTTGAAATGAATATTTTCTGTGTTAAAATATGCTACTTGAGAAAATATGCTATTTGAAATCAGAAATGGACAAAAATCACTTTTTTTAAATCTCAGTAAAAATGTTTGAAATGGGATTTTTTTATGGAATATACCACTTAAAAATAATGGTGCAGGTTAAAATTCGATATCGTGAGGAGAAAAAAATTAGAGTTGGATTTTCCGACCGGAAGTCGAATCTGTGAATTTTGAAATCAGAAATGGACAAAAACCACTTTTTTTAAATCTCAGTAAAAAATGTTGAAATTAATATTTTCTGTGTTAAAATATGCTACTTGAGAACGATAGTGAAGGTAAAATTTCGATATCTCAAAGACAAAAAATTTAGAGTTGGATTTTCCGACCGGAAGTCGAATGTGTGAATTTTAAAGTCAGAAATGAACAAAAATCACTTTTTTTAAATCTCAGTAAAAAATTTTGAAATTAATATTTTCCATGATAGAATATGCCACTTAAGAACAATGGTGAAGGTTAAAATTCCATATCTTGAAAAAAAAAAATCGGCTTGAATTTTCCGACCGGAAGTTGGAGCTGTGAATTTTGGAATCAGAAATGGACAAAAGTCACTTTTTTTTTAAATCTCAGTAAAAATGTTTGAAATGGGATTTTTTTATGGAATATACCACTTAAAAATAATGGTGCAGGTTAAAATTCGATATCATGAGGAGAAAAAAATTAGAGTTGATTTTCCGACCGGAAGTCGAATCTGTGAATTTTGAAATCAGAAATGGACAAAAATCACTTTTTTTAAATCTCAGTAAAAAATTTTGAAATGAATATTTTCGGTGTTAAAATATGCTACTTGAGAAAAAATATTCACTTGATAGTGAAGGTAAAATTTCGATATCTCAAAGACAAAAAATTGAGAGTTGGATTTTCCGACCGAAAGTCGGATCTGAATTTTGGAATCATAATTTCGCTAAATTTATATTTTTTCGTTAAATGTCCTTTCTTCACTTTTTACAACAATTTCTCTATAAGAAAGTCAGAATCGATAAACATACACTGAATTAAAAAAAAAGTCATTGATTTAATAAATCCATCTTTTGCAGGTTGCCAAAAACAAGTGTTGTCAACTTAATTTGAATTCAAATTCCTCCAATTCCATACGATCATCGAAACAATAACGCTAAAATAAGCAAAATAATATTTTATTATTTCAATGTTAAATGCGATTGAACGAATAAAAACTAGAGTTTATTAAAAAATGCTTCTTTTTGGCAGCTCGCAATAGAATTTTTTTCAGTGTACTCTATACAAATAGTTTTGTAAAAAGTGAAAAACAATGAGTATCGGTGTGAACGAAGGATCAACCAAAATGCGCCAGCATAAAAAAATCAGCCCAACCGATAAGCGAAGTCATATTATGCACTGTTAGAAAAGATTGGAAGTTTTTATTCATAAACTCGTAATCGAAGTTTAATATACAATTGTGGTTTAAAATTTATGTACTTTTTCAGTAAAATCAAAGCAAATTATTAAAATTCAAGTACTTTTACTGTAAAATAAAGTAAATTATTGAATGTGCTGTACCATACATTAATTTTACATTACACTTGTATACTAAATTTACTATTCTAGTTTATGAATAAAAACTTTCAGTAGTAATACCACTAGTGCTTCAAAATTATCGGATATTTTCCTCAAGCTTCCCTGGCTAGGAACGATTGTTTCAAATTTTGCAGAAAAATCCCTCGATTTAAAACCTACAAAATTTGACACACTCGTTCCTAGGCAGGGAAGCTTGAGGAAAATATCCGATTAATTTTGAAGCACGAGTGGTATTTAACGGATTATTTTTTCTTCTCGGACTTCGGAGTCCGGCCAATCAGAGTGCAAGAAACAGCATCTGGATATTTGTTAGAGAAACTTTTCCAAAGCGACTCATTTTTCAATCACGTTTAAAGTAACCCACTTTTTTTATGTTACATAGTTACAATGTTGAAATTTTTAAAGAAATTTCCGATATAAAACTGTTGGGTAGCTTCAAACTGCGCTCTGATTGGCCGAAAACCGAGTGGAAAAAAATAATCAGTAAAAGTACACTAAATTTCAGGTAGATTTTTTTTACAGTGTGTGTAGACGAGGCGCCGCAGAGCCGATGTGCATTGCTGCTGTCCGCGCGCCAACGATAAAGAAGCCTCTTTTCTCCCTATACATCCTCACCACTCATTCGTGACGTGCCGAAAATTTTTAATTTCACCTGATTCTTCACGCGCGTCACTCCTCAACCGAGTAATACTTTACCGAACTGATCACCGGTGTTTTAATACAAGAGTGAGGGAGACGAAAAAGGATCCTTGGAGGGATAAAGTTGGAGCGAAGTCCTGAGAGGACGAGGAGATTTTATTCACATGTGTGCGTGTGTGCATATATGTATGTGAATGTAGAGTGTGGAAGGTTTTATAGGGGGAGGAAGGAAAGAGGCCTCTTAAGGGGGTAATGGCCAATGGGCTGCCCGGCAGCTCACTATCTACGCAATATATCGTCGGTTAATTAATCGTTTAATGAGACAGTAGTTAGCGGTGATGATTGTGATATTTCTCTCTCTCGTTATTATTCCTCATCGTCGAAGATTCATCTCGTCTTCAATCCACGTGGATTCTTATTTTCATATCGATTGTTTTTTTAATTTTTTTACATTAATGTTGTATCGTACAACGCAAAACTGTTGAGTCACCACCAAAATTGACACAGTCAACTATAAAGTCACAACTATTCATTTTTCATCCATGCAATTTTTATAGTTACGGTAACTATGAAAATATTTATGATAACTATTTGATAATTGTGGCAACTATTGTAAATTTGGTCGTATGAAATAAAAATTAATAGTCGTCGTTTTATAGTGAAGTAACTTTTACTAATTTGATAGCAATATTTTTATAGTTTGTTTTTTTAATCACATGGCAACTACTAAATCAGAATTATATACACTTCAATGTATTTGCTTGTTTAGAAATAAATAATTTAATTATTTTTTATAGATAATATTCGTAAAAATTTTTATATATCTCTCTATATTATAAAAAGATCTCGCCGCCGCCGCCGCTGCCGCCGCCGCCGTGTCAAGAATCGAGGGACTTAGAAAAATTCCGAGCAAACTAGCGTAAGGAGGGTGGGGGGGTTTCTGACGGGTTGAGGTGGTTTCTGAGGGGTTGAGTGACGGGGTTTTTGACGGGGGGGGGGGGGGTTCTGAGCGGTTGAGTGACGGAGTTTCGGACGGAGTGGGGGGGTTTCTGACGGGTTGAGTGATGGAGTTTCTGACAGGGTGGGGAGGTTTCTGAGGGGTTGAGTGACGGAGTTTCTGACGGAATGGGGGGGGGGGGGGGTTCTGAGGGTTCGAGTGACGAGGTTTCTGGCGGAGAGGGGGGCGGTTCTAAGGGGTCGAGTGACGGGGTTTCTGACGGGGCGGTGGGGGGAGGGGGTTCCGAGAGGTTTCTGACGGGGTTTCACATTCAAATTACAAAAATTTTCACAAGCCCGGATTGGGGGGAGATCGCGAGCGCGCGCAGCGCGCGAGCCACAATAAAGTCCTAGTATATATACAGTAGCCTGCCACTAAGTGCTCGCTCGCTAAGTGCTCGCCGAGGCGCCTTCCCCTCGATCGGGAGGCGTGAATGTTCCCCCACCAAGACTACGATTCTCTACCGAGTCCGGCCGATCGCGGGCGAATGCGCCCGAGCCCTGCCGATCTCGGCCGAATGCGGCCCGAGCTCGCAGAATCTCTACGGAGAGGTGGTAACTCGCTAAGTGCTCGTTTTTACCCCTACAGCCCCGTAGGCGAGCACTTAGCGGGAGGCTACTGTATACTAGGATTTTAGTTCTTAATCCTAGTATATATATACTAGGATTTTATTGTGGCTCGCGCGCTGCGCGCGCTCGCAATGGGCCCCCACCCAAGGGTGCCCCCCCCCAAGGGTGCCCCTCCCAAAGGGTGCCCCCCCCCCAAAGGGTGCCCCCCCCCCAAAGGGTGCCCTCCCCGAAGGGGGTCCGCAGCCTTGGGGGACCTATGTTTTTGGAAAAGGTCTTAGAATAACTCGGGCTCGGGGCTTGGCGGAAAGGGTTGGGGCTAGGCCCAGCCCCTGGGGCTAGCCCCAAGCCTTTAGCCCCACCCCCTTCCGCCAAGCCCTGAGCCCGAATTTTTCTAAGTCCCTCGATTCTTGACACGGCGGCGGCGGCGGCGGCGGCGGCGAGATCTTTTTATAATATAGAGAGATATATATAATCGCAGAATAAAAAGATTACGAATTTTTTACAGATTAAAGAAATATGAAGAATCCACATACTTCCGGAGCTTTAAGAGTTTAAATACAAAGGAGAAAATAATTTCTTCAACTTGGACTGAAAAAAAAAAATTCTGAATCTTTATTAAAAATCTCAAGCTGTGATACCACCAACATTGTATATATATACAGCCTTACCGATAACAATATACAGTTCCTCTCCCTATAATAATGACCCCCCGCATTATTATACTAACTATTATACCCGAGTGTCGAACGGGTGTATATCAGCGAGCAAAAAATTGTGATGAGTGGTCGAATGTAAAGGACAGATGAGAAGAACCAAGACTTAAATCTCACGTATCCCTATATATATACACATATATATATATATATATATATGTAGATGGCTCGTAAAGAAAAAGACAGAGAGAGAGACAGAAAAAGACACGATGGAAAGAAAAGAAAAGAGAGAAGAATCCGAGCATCAACGAGTAATGGAATTCCTCGTATCGTAATCTCACCGTGACGCTGGAGTATCGCATATCGATTGATTTATCTCGTTCGATTGGGCCAAGAGAGAAAAGCAAAGCCGCTCTCTTCTACTGAGTTCGATGCTAGCGCGCGCCTTCGATGGATACTACCATGACTGGTCCCCGAAACGATTTGGATCGTGCCGCTGACCGCAACAGCAAAAGCAGCATCAACGCTCCTCTTCTCTTTCACCATCCTTCAGTTCGTTGCCACGATGCCACCGAGCCACGTTCTCTCTTGCAGAGATGATTAAAAATGGCATAATGAAAGGAGCCTCTTGGTTCGAGAATCACTACCGAGAAAGAGAGAGGTGATGCTGAGGTAAAAGCGTGCGGCCACGACGACGACCAAGAATATAAGAATAAGACGATAAGAGAAAGAAACTAAACGAAACGAAAGGAGCAAACGAATAAGAGAATAAATATAACAGCACCACCAGCAAGAGAAAGAAAGAATAAGAGAATAAATATATATAACAGCAGCAGAAGGGCCCAAAGTACCTTCGAACGTTGGTGAGCAACCAAGAGAAGGTTTTTGGTTTTTCGAACGATCAATCACTCGCTCTACAAGAAGTTTGTACGTCTCGGTATCAACTGAGAGAGAAAGCAATAAGAAATGCGAGTTAGTAGAGTATTTCACTTCTCTTTCCGTTACAGCATGATGACTTCTCTGTCTTATGGTCCAGAGAGAGAAGCTGAGGAGGAAAGGAAAGGAATTGTGTAAGCAGCGGTGACTGAAGGACGAGAGAACTTCGCTGAAGACGAGCAGCAGCAGCAGCAGCACAAGACAGGAAAGCGATAATGGAGAAGCTGAAGAAGAGGACGAAGAAGAAGGCGAAATATCTTTGGAGATGCGAGTTGGTGACTCCTTTACAGTCATCAACGGCATCACTGAATTCTACCAATGTACTTATAAACGGAACATTCATTATGGCCAACAGGAGACTATTTGGTGTTGCAATTGGATGCTCACTTCTTGTCGGAGAAATGAAGAAAAATTTGGTCCTTTTTCGAGTTGTTTATGTAATTCATGTCAGGACTTTGAAGTTCGCTGAGGTTTGCTTTTGTTTTTGGTTTTAAAAGGCTATGCGGAATTTTAAGCAAAAGACTTTTTGCACTGGTTTGAAAAAAGTGGCTTCGAACGTTTCTGATTCTAGAATTTATGATTCGACTTACGAATTTAGAAATTTAAGACATTTTTAACTTCGGGCGATTATTAGGAAAAAGTTCCATGAAATTCCAACTCTTGTACCAATCTATACTAGATGTCAGATAGGAGACTATTTGGTGTTGCAATTGGATGCTCACTTCTTGTCCGAGAAATGAAGAAAAATTTGGTCCTTTTTCGAGTTGTTTATGTAATTCATGTCAGGACTTTGAAGTTCGCTGAGGTTTGCTTTTGTTTTTGGTTTTAAAAGGCTATGTGGAATTTTAAGCAAGAGACTTTTTGCACTGGTTTTAAAAAAGTGGCTTTGAACGTTTCGGATTCTAGAATTTATGATTCGACTTACGAATTTAGAAATTTAAGAAATTTTTAACTTCGGGCGATTATTAGGAAAAAGTTCCATGAAATTCCAACTCTTGTACCAATCTATACTAGATGTCAGATAGGAGACTATTTGGTGTTGCAATTGGATGCTCACTTCTTGTCCGAGAAATGAAGAAAAATTTGGTCCTTTTTCGAGTTGTTTATGTAATTCATGTCAGGACTTTGAAGTTCGTTGAGGTTTGCTTTTGTTTTTGGTTTTAAAAGGCTATGTGGAATTTTATGCAAGAGACTTTTTGCACTGGTTTGAAAAAAGAGGCTTTGAACGTTTCTGATTCTAGAATTTATGATTCGACTTACGAATTTAGAAATTTAAGAAATTTTTAACTTCGGGCGATTATTAGGAAAAAATCCCGTGAAGTTTCAATTCTTGTACCAATCTACAATAAATTTTAGATTTGGTATCAGTGAATGTAATTTGTAGTTGATAATTATATCATATTTAAGTTTTTGTAGACTTCTTGTTAGAAATTAATTTCGAATAATCCATGGGATTATTCTAATTTAAAAAAATGAAAATCAGCTTTGCGAGAAATACTAAGAATATTGATTTTTAATTATAATAATATATGAAATAAAAAATCAATATTCTTAGTATTTGGGTACAACTAGTATGATATATTTCAGCTTGATCACTGATAAATCTTCTCGGATTATAATTTTTTATTTCTTATATTATATTAGTATAATTAAAAATCAATATTCTTAGTATTTCTCGCAAGGCTGATTTTAATTTTTTTTTGTCTCGTGGCACTTTACCGAAATTCTAATCGAACAAAATATTTTGTTGGTATTTATTTATTTATTAAATAAATAATTTATTTAATAAATAAACAATTTTTAACAGCCTATGTATTTATTAAATAAATTAGCTGTTAAAAATTGGATGCTATTTGATACATAACTATTTTAAAAAATCAATATTGTTAGTATTTCTCTCAAGGCGGATTTTCAATATTATTTTTTTTTGTCTTGTGGCAATTTACTGAAATTCTAAACCAACAAAAAAAATTTAGATCTTAATTAATACTATTAATTTTATTTATTAATTTATTAAATTAGCTGTTTTTGCTTCCTCATAGAGGAAGCTTTGTTTTCATGAAATTTTTTTTTCGAGATTTTCATGTCAGTACACTCAGAATGGGCCAAAACGTCGAGAAAAGTGATTTAGATGATTAGATTTAGATGATTAGATCGAAAAATGTAAACACCTTTATAACTCGGGAATGCCTTGAGATATCAAGCTGAAATTTGGACCATAGATAGAGGGATCAAGCCTCATCGTTCATACAGATTTTTGTTAAAATCCACTTCATCGTTAAATTATTACGCGTTTTTTCATTTTTTGAAAAATGTCTGTTTACGCGATAACTCTTTCAATTTTCGAGATATTGATCTTAAAATTGGTATGAATGTGAGCTTTCATACGCCGGTGATCGCTATTGAATTTGGTTAAGATCGGTTGAACCGTTAAAATTTTATGATGTTTTGAATTTTTCAAAAAATTGACATTATCGCTCTATTGTTACTTTTGCAAAACTTAAGATAGCGAGCTCAAATTTTGTATATAAATGAAACAATATTCAGCCATTATATATGTATAATTTAGTGACGAACGGTATGAAATTTTTGATTTTATGGAATGTTGAATTATTTTAAAAAATATACATTATCACATTCACTTTCGGAAACGCTCTAATAATCACGAAATAACGTAATAACGAAATAGAAAAAGCGAATCCACAACATGTATATTTATCTAATTAAAACAAGGATGCAAAGTAGAACCTTGCACATTGCTTCCTCATTATTTTCCGCGTTTTACAAAGCTTCCTCTATGAGGAAGCCAAAAAATGAATAAAATACTTCCTCATAGAGGTAGCTTTGTAAAACGCGAAAAATAATGAGGAAGCAATGTGCAAGGTTCTACTTTGCATCCTTTTTAAATTATTTTTATCCACGTAGTCTTACTTAGCTGCGATCAATCCTGTACGTAGGTTGTACTTGAGATCGGAAATATGTGTAATTATTATCACGGTTAATCGCAAACGCGTACGTCACTTTTTTCGGGCTCTCTCGTTTTATTCTCGAGGAGCATCAAAAAAGAGGGTGGAGCGTTGGTGCGTTATCTTCGTTCCAACTACACACATGATATTTCGCCTGTTTAAAAGAAAGCCCCTCTCGTTCAGGACGAGATAACACATTTCACGTACGGTATATGTACGCATCCGGCAGGATTGAAAAATAACCGCGAGACCGAGCGAACTCTCATCGCGCGGATATCGCATTGCTTCTCCATCTCGTTCAGCTACTACACATCCTCTGTCTTCTTCCTTCTTCTTCTTCTTCTTTCTTTCCGAGCCCTTCTACTGATCCTTCTACTCCCGTCCAATTGCACTTTATTTATCACAATTTGCTGACGTTGATATATCGTTACATGGACACTCGACATATACATATGCGTCATCGCAATTTACATCGGCCATCTCTCAATGTAAACCGTCTCACTTAACGACCCGAGTATCGATATGATGCGTATACGTATTTTTTCTCTCTGCGCTCGTAATTTCGTGAAATTGTAACGGAATTGTTGTTCAACATGTGCAAATCCACTTGCCTCTTATTTCCTGGCCTTTAAGGAGGTTGGAGCGCTCCACACTAGTCAAATCAGTGCTAAATTTTTAAAAGCGTTTCTACAATTCCAAATGGTTTAATAATCTGTTCCAAGGTGTCAATCACATAGCAGCATTAGTTTTTGATATTCAAATACATTCACAGCTATGATATCAACAGTAAATCGATCAATATCTGCAAATTTCCGATGTTATGTCTTTTCATCCAGTTTTTTTAAAGGGTAAACCGTAATGTCAGTCCGATTATGACGACCAATAGCTCATTTTGTTTACTAAAAGATATTCTATCGATTGGCCGTCTATTTTTTAAAATCGTATTAGTAGTTCAAAAGATACAACCGTTTGTTTATCCTATCATAACCTAACATCAAGTATACAAATGGCTGTAACTTTTGAACGCCTGATACTATAGAAAATCCGGACGGTCAATCGATTAAGAATCTTCCACTGATCAAAATGAGCTATGTTTTGTCATAATCGGACTGATATTACGGTTTACCCTTTTACAAAACTAGATAAAAAAAACATGACATCGGAAATTTGGAGATATTGGTCGATTTACTGTTCATATGACAGCTGTGAATGTATTTGAAAATCAAGAACTAATGCTGCTATGTGATTAACACCTTGGAACAGATTATTAAACCATCTGAAATTGTAGAAACGCTTTTAAAAATTTAGCACTGATTTTACTAGTGTGGAGAGCTCCAACCTCCTTAAGTATAATTTTTGCTTCGTCAGAGAGGAAGCTTTGTTTTCATCAAAATTTGTTTTTTCGAGATTTTCATGTCAGGACACTCAGAACGGTCTAAAACGTCGAGAAAAGTGGAAAAAATGTCTGTATGTGTGTATGTGCACAATTTTTCGTTAGCACGATAGCCGTCGCAATTTTTAAGATATCGAGCTCAAATTTGAACCACGCGTAAAACTGTCGTTAAACAAGGTATGGGATTGAATTTGGAGTTAATCCATCAAGGTGTTCAAAATTTATGGCATTTTGAATATTTTGGAGAATGTCATTTCGGGCTCTAACTTCCGCAATTTTTATGATATCCGGCTCAAACTTGGACCAGAAGTGGACTGTTATCAAATAGTGTTTGGAATTAAATTTGGTGTCAATCCCTTAAGATGTTCACAATTTATGGCTTTTTCAATTTTTTTGATTTTTTTTTTCGTGCTCTAACTTTTGCAATTTTTAAGATATCGGGCTCAAATTTGGTACACAAGTGGACTGTTATTAAATAAAATTTGAGAGTGAATTTGACGTCAATCCGTTAAGGGGTTTAAAATTTATGGCATTTTGAATTTTTTGTTCGTGCTCTAACTTCCGCAATTTTTAAAATATCGGGCTCAAATTTGGTCCACAAGTAGACTATAGGTAAACAAGGTATGGGATTGAATTTGGAGTGAATCTGTTAAGGGGTTCTAAATTTATAGCGTTTTGAAAAAAAAATTGAAATTTTTTGTTCGTGCTCTAACTTCCGCAATTTTGAAAATATCGGGCTCAAATTTAGTCCACAAATAGAGTGTGGGTAAACGAAGCATCAGTTCGAATCTGGCAAGAATCTGTCAAGGGGTTCAAAACTAATGCAACTTTTAATGCAATTTTTAAAACAAGGCCGCAAAGTAGAACTTTGCAAATTGCTTCCTCATTATTGTTGGATTTTTACAAAACTTCCTCTACGAGGAAGTCAAAGTAGCTTAACATGCTTCCTCATAGAGGTAGATTTGTAAAAATCCAACAATAATAAGCAATTTGCAAAGTTTTACTTTTTTAATTATATTCTTAGAAAAATCTTAGAATATATTAATTTTCTAAAAAATGTTTAGCAACGTCTAATGATTTTGTTTTAAATTAAAAATCTATAGAAAATTCATTTTTTCGGAATATCTGATAGAAAAAAATTCTACCATTGATTATTAATTCTTAGTTATTGAAATAAAAAAAATTGAAATTTTAAAAAATTCCGAAAATTATTTGCTGCTGATTTTGTTAATAATTTCATTTAAAAAATGTGGCAATTGAGAGATCAATGGATTTGCTGGATATTTTGTTGTGACACAAGACGTACGAGGCCCTAAGGGCTCTCGATATCTTGATCATAAATTCCATATGACTCATACATACGTTAGCTCAGATCTACAAGGTGGTTTATAATCTCTCTTTGCACCTGTCAAAACACTATGAAATGGTTACAAAAAAAACTCGTCATTGAAAGCTTGGACATATTTTTGTAAAATCCAGCACTGTTCGGTTCACTTCGTGGCATGTTTTTTTGTAACCATTTGTATCGAGTCAGCAACACACAAGTAGAAAGCAAAGTGCACTATGCAATCCGAACGCTTTTGAAAAACAGGAAACGACTCTTTAAAAAACCGGTAACTTGGCGTCACGGAATCGATCAATGTTGACGTTATATCCGGACGTAGGTCAGACAAATTTAAAAAGTCAAATTTATCACATGAAAATAAATATATGTGATATATATATAGTATTTTTTGGCATTTTAATTACATATAAATTGTTTATACATATATTTTCCATATAGATGTCATATATTTTTGCAAAAATATATTTTCGACATAAACGTCATATATTTATCATATATTATCGCAAAGATATATGAGAAAAATATGAAAAAAAAAATTAATGGGATTCGCAGGAAGCAACCCACATAGAAAAATATATATCTAACATATACGTTAAATATATGGCGCCAAAAAGGTCTATATACTGCATATATTCTGCATATATGTGTGCAAAAATATATTCAAGATATATGGGATATATGTATGGAATATATGTAAAATATATTTCATATACGTTTAGCGCCAAAAAGTTCTATACGTCGAATATATCGTGCATATATTTCTATTTCCATGTGGAAAATGAGTAAAAAATATAATTAACTTATAAATAAGGCCATATAGTAAAAAATTAATACGTATGATAAATTTCTTATACATTCGAAATTATATTTCTTCATTTTTATGACACATTTGTGCATTTCTAATACAAATATATTATATATTTGGAAAAATATACTGTATTGTATTCTGTTTATTATTTACTTATTATTGCCCTTTAGGGCTTTAGAGTACAACATAAATTTTCCATATATTGGTTTCTAATGGTTTTTATGTACTCATTTTTTTATCATGACTCAATAAATTAATTTAAAAAAAATTAAAAAATCATAAATTCCAAAATGTCCGTCTACCTTATTCGCAATTTCCTTCCAGAAATATAATATCGACAAATATCCTCAACTCAACGTCCACGTAAAAAATGTGATGAGAAACAAGGAAAATAAACTTTTTTTTAGCTATAACCATATTTTTTTAAAACTATAACGCAAAGATATATGAGAAATATATGAAAAAAAAAAAATTTCATGGAGTTTAGGCAAATGAGAAAAAAATATCTTTAACGTATAAATAAGGCCATATAGCAAAAAATTAATACGTATGATAAATTTCTTATACATTCGAAATTATCTTTCTTCATTTTCATGACACATTTGTGCATTTCTAATACAAATGTATTATATTTGAAAAAATATACATAAATATAAATATAAATATAAATATATATTGCCCTTTAGGGCTTTAGTACAACATAAATTTTCCATAAATTGGTTTCTAATGGTTTTTATGTGCCCATTTATTTTTATCACAACTTAATAAATTAATTTTTAAAAAAATTAAAAAATCATCAATTCCAAAAAGCCTTTGGATCAAAATTCCAAAATGTCCCTCTACCTTATTCGCAATTTCCTACCAGAAATATAATATCGACAAATATCCTCAACTCAACGTCCACCTAAAAAATGTGATGAAAAACAAATAAATATATGTGATATATATATAGTATTTTGGCATTTTAATTACATATAAATTGTTTATACGTATATTTTCCATATAGATGTCATATATTTTTGCAAAAATATATTTTCGATATAATCGTCATATATTATCGCAAAGATATATAAAAATATATGAAAAATAAAAATTAATGGGATTTGCAGGAAACAAATGAGTAAAAAATATAAATAACTTATAAATAAGGCCATATAGCAAAAAATTAATACATATGATAAATTTCTTATACATTCGAAATTATCTTTCTTCATTTTTGTGACACATTTGTGCATTTCTAATACAAATATATTATATATTTGGAAAAATATACTGTATTGTATTCTGTTTATTATTTACTTGTTATTGCCCTTTAGGGCTTTAGAGTACAACATAAATTTTCCATAAATTGGTTTCTAATGGTTTTTATGTACCCATTTTTTTATCATAACTCAATAAATTAATTTTAAAAAAAATTAAAAAATCATAAATTCCAAAATGTCCGTCTACCTTATTCGCAATTTCCTACCAGAAATATAATATCGATAAATATCCTCAACTCAACGTCCACGTAAAAAATGTGATGAGAAACAAGGAAAATAAACTTTTTTTTAGCTATAACCATATTATTTTTTAACTATAACGCAAAGATATATGAGAAATATATGAAAAAAAAAAAAATTTCATGGAGTTTAGGCAAATGAGAAAAAAATATCTTTAACGTATAAATAAGGCCATATAGCAAAAAATTAATACGTATGATAAATTTCTTATACATTCGAAATTATCTTTCTTCATTTTTGTGACACATTTGTGCATTTCTAATACAAATATATTATATATATTTGGAAAAATATACTGTATTATATTCTGTTTATTATTTACTTATTATTGCCCTTTAGGGCTTTAGAGTACAACATAAATTTTCCATAAATTGGTTTCTAATGGTTTTTATGTACCCATTTTTTTATCATAACTCAATAAATTAATTTTAAAAAAAATTTAAAAATCATAAATTCCAAAATGTCCGTCTACCTTATTCGCGATTTCCTTCCAGAAATATAATATCGACAAATATCCTCAACTCAACGTCCACCGAAAAAATGTGTTGAGAAACAAGGAAAATAAACTTTTTTTTAACTATAACCATATTTTTTTAAAACTATAACGCAAAGATATATGAGAAATATATGAAAAATAAAAATTTCATGGGGTTTAGGCAAATGAGAAAAAAATATCTTTAACGTATAAATAAGGCCATATAGCAAAAAATTAATACGTATGATAAATTTCTTATACATTCGAAATTATCTTTCTTCATTTTTGTGACACATTTGTGCATTTCTAATACAAATGTATTATATTTGAAAAAATATACATAAATATAAATATAAATATATATTGCCCTTTAGGGCTTTAGTACAACATAAATTTTCCATAAATTGGTTTCTAATGGTTTTTATGTGCCCATTTTTTTTATCATAACTTAATAAATTAATTTTTAAAAAAATTAAAAAATCATCAATTCCAAAAAGCCTTTGGATCAAAATTCCAAAATGTCCCTCTACCTTATTCGCAATTTCCTTCCAGAAGTATAATATCGACAAATATCCTCAACTCAACGTCCACCTAAAAAAATGTGATGAGAAACAAGGAAAATAAATTTTAACTATATTATTTTTAAAAATCCTATAAAATATCGCAACAACATTCGACAATATCTCGATTCATTTTGACGATATATTTTGATATGCAAAAAAAAGTGCGTTTTACTTTTGAGAGACCCTATAGTCCTGAGTAATATCTAAGGAATTTTCGATCAAGATATCAAGGGCCTTAAGGCTTGGTACGACGTACGTCACAACAGAACGTCGTCCACCGGTCGTGCCGATCGGTTCGGTTGAGTCTCGTCTCCGCTCGTCCGTACCACGAACTTTGCGCTCTTTCTTATTCCCCCCCCCCTCCCCCCGATCGTGCTTTTGGCCCGGCGCTTCGCCTATTTTTTTTTCTCCTCGCTTCTTCGCTCTCTTAAACCCATAATGCTCTTACGATTTAAGTATTCTCGGCGGCGTTTTCTTGGTGAGTTGCACCCTCCCCCCTCCCCCCACCCTTTTTACCCCTTTCCACGTCAGCCGCTCACTTACCTCCAGTATTATTATATTTTTCGTTCACCCGGTTGCATGCACCGATCTACGTAGAACTTTATCGCCACTCGAGACTCTGGCCCCCATCTGACCCATAAAAAGCCCATCGGCCCAAAAGCCAATGGTAAAAAAAAAACAAAAAAAAAAAAATGCGAAATGGTGGATAATTTAGATATGAGAATTCTTCAAGGTATGTCATATAAAAGCTGTATTTTTCGAGGGACCTTTTTGTTTTTTTTCGCGAAAACGACTCTCTTCCTCTCGTAACACAGATTTTTGTGTATAAGTATTAGGAGATTCGTGGTGGTGGTGTTTTTTGTTGCTGTTTTTTTTTTGTGCACCGAGTAAAACCAGATATAAAAACGAAATCAGCAGCAGTGGCATCACGTTTTCTGTGTGTGTATTGCACAGCAGTGAAAGAAAGAATAAGAGAAACGAGAAGAGCGTTTGGGGCGTTAAAAAGTGCTCGAGAGGCCGTTAAACGATTCCCTGAAACAATGAAATTCTTTTCGTATTTCGGCGAAGCTAAAGAGCAACCAACGAGAGGCCGAGAACTCTTTTCTCTCGTCCTCGAGTCTTGAGCCTCTCTCTATTTTTTTTTTTTTTTTTTTTTTTTTTTTTTTCTCTCTTTTGCTGCTCTCATCGTAAGACCCCGAAAATTCCCTACAATTTACTTTCCCCAAGGCGCATTTCCGACCGGTTGTATGTAGGGATAGAGAGCTCTTCGGGAGGATCAACGAACCGACCGAGAGAGGCGCAACGTCATGTATAAAAAAAAAAAGAAAAAAGATGATAAAGAATATAAAAAAAGAAGAAAAAAAATGAAAAAGCAAGAAAAATACTGAACGACGAGGCGGCACTGGATACGCCTACAAAAATATGAGGTCGATAGGATCAGTGATAGCGAGGGAACGGGACGCTGCTTCGAGCTATATCGCCATACCTACCTGTAGAATGTTATATATATTATATATACCATGTCGAGAAAATTTATAAGCTGTATAAATGTGCACTGTGTGCAGAGTTGTAATTATTTCATTACTTTTCATCTCACATTATTATCTGTTTATTTATAACACATACTATTTTGTATTTATGATTTTTTTGAAATATTTTATCATATTGGTGAATTTATTCATCATGTAATAAGAAGTGTACATATTTGTTTGGATTATATAATTTTTTGAATTTTTTAGTATAATAGTGTTTTTTAAAAATTAGAGCTAAAATTATGGGCGATGGAAAAAATGGTTCATTATATTAAAAAAAAAATAAAATCAAGCTATATATTACGTATACCATGTCGAGAAAATTTATAAGCTGTATAAATGTGCACTGTGTGCAGAGTTGTAATTATTTCATTACTTTTCATCTCACATTATTATCTGTTTATTTATAACACATACTATTTTGTATTTATGATTTCTTTGAAATATTTTATCATATTGGTGAATTTATTCATCATATAATAAGAAGTGTACATATTTGTTTGGATTATATAATTTTTTGAATTTTTTAGTATAATATTGTTTTTTTTTAAATTAGAGTTAAAATTATGGGCAATGGAAAAAATGGTTCATTAAATTTAAAAAAAAAATAAAATCAAGCTATATATTATATATACCATGTCGAGAAAATTTATAAGCTGTATAAATATGCACTGTGTGCAGAGTTGTAATTATTTCATTACTTTTCATCTCACTCTATTATCTGTTTATTTATAACACATACTATTTTGTATTTATGATTTTTTTGAAATATTTTATCATATTGGTGAATTTATTCATCATATAATAAGAAGTGTACATATTTGTTTGGATTATATAATTTTTTGAATTTTTTAGTATAATATTGTTTTTTTTTAAATTAGAGTTAAAATTATGGGCAATGGAAAAAATGGTTCATTAAATTTAAAAAAAAAATAAAATCAAGCTATATATTATATATACCATGTCGAGAAAATTTATAAGCTGTATAAATATGCACTGTGTGCAGAGTTGTAATTATTTCATTACTTTTCATCTCACTCTATTATCTGTTTATTTATAACACATACTATTTTGTATTTATGATTTTTTTGAAATATTTTATCATATTGGTGAATTTATTCATCATATAATACGAAGTGTACATATTTGTTTGGATTATATAATTTTTTGAATTTTTTAGTATAATATTGTTTTTAAAAAAATTAGAGCTAAAATTATGGGCGATGGAAAAAATGGTTCATTATATTAAAAAAAAAATAAAATCAAGCTATATATTACGTATACCATGTCGAGAAAATTTATAAGCTGTATAAATGTGCACTGTGTGCAGAGTTGTAATTATTTCATTACTTTTCATCTCACATTATTATCTGTTTATTTATAACACATACTATTTTGTATTTATGATTTTTTTGAAATATTTTATCATATTGGTGAATTTATTCATCATATAATACGAAGTGTACATATTTGTTTGGATTATATAATTTTTTGAATTTTTTAGTATAATATTGTTTTTAAAAAAATTAGAGCTAAAATTATGGGCGATGGAAAAAATGGTTCATTATATTTAAAAAAAAAATAAAATCAAGCTATATATTATATATACCATGTCGAGAAAATTTATAAGCTGTATAAATATGCACTGTGTGCAGAGTTGTAATTATTTCATTACTTTTCATCTCACATTATTATCTGTTTATTTATAACACATACTATTTTGTATTTATGATTTTTTTTAAATATTTTATCATATTGGTGAATTTATTCATCATATAATACGAAGTGTACATATTTGTTTGGATTATATAATTTTTTGAATTTTTTAGTATAATATTGTTTTTTAAAAATTAGAGCTAAAATTATGGGCAATGGAAAAAATGGTTCATTATATTTAAAAAAAAATAAAATCAAGCTATATCGCCATACCAACCTGTAGAATGTTATATATATTATATATACCATGTCGAGAAAATTTATAAGCTGTATAAATGTGCACTATGTGCAGAGTTGTAATTATTTCATTACTTTTCATCTCACATTATTATCTGTTTATTTATAACACATACTATTTTGTATTTATGATTTCTTTGAAATATTTTATCATATTGGTGAATTTATTCATCATATAATACGAAGTGTACATATTTGTTTGGATTATATAATTTTTTGAATTTTTTAGTATAATATTGTTTTTAAAAAATTAGAGCTAAAATTATGGGCAATGGAAAAAATGGTTCATTACATTTTTTTAAAATAAAATTCTTTCATAAAAAAATTATCCTCCTTGAGATATTCTACTACATTGGTATAATATAAAAAATCAAAAATACCACAGTTCTCAAATTTATTATTAATAAAATACTAGGCTCCAAAAATAAAAAAAAATAAAAATGCAAAACGACGTGAAAATTTTGCAAAAAATTTTTAGAAAAAAATCTACATTTGTAGATTTACTTCGTCTATGAGGAAAATTTTTTTATATCAAACTCTGATTCTCCTTCTGAATAAAAACGCATATATTTATAAATTTCTTCCGGATCTGATAAAATATAATAAAATGATGTGCTACAAATAGTGAAATGATAAAATAAACAAATAGAGTGAACTGAATATTAATGAGATGCTCACAACATTTATTCTGCATGGTATGTTCAGTGAATACCACAGACGATAAGACAACGAATGTTTATTATCTACTTTTGTGTACATCTTTAGCTATAATCCAAGGAGACTGGCAATTATCATAATAATTAGTGCTCAACGAAGCAGCTCGGCTATGTTTGGTCACTGTAACGTTTGTTACTTCGTTGGTGCTGATGTCTACGACTTCGCCGAGACTTGCTCGCGGAACCGCCGAAGGAATTCACCGCAACCCGAAGAAGAGAACGCGACGCGCACGCCAAGAACGGCGAATAACGTCAAGAGAGAGAGAGAGAGAGAGAGAAAAAAAAAAGAGAAACGAAGGAACTTCCATTTCCTAGCCAGCGGGGCCTATCTTCAACGTAGAAAATTCATCGAGTCCCACGAGCCACCCTCGCTACATTCTTGTTACCACTTGTGCCATCTTCACAGTCAGATGTACGTAACTACATAGACGTAGATATATATATACAGTCACGAGCACCACTGAGATTATTATCTATACCAACGGAAACTTGACTCGATCTCTCGCAGTTCCTTTCAATGCAACCGCAATGAATAATACCGGGATAATACGTGGCAACTGTTTTCATAAACATCAGTTTTCGAATTTTGCGAATCATAGCTATACATGTGATTTAATTGTAGAATGACGAGCAAATTAATAAAGGTAAACTTAAGCTTTCTTTTTTTTTGTATTAACTTGCCGTTCATTTCAATGCTACCGCATTGTGTGCGTGTGCGTGTGCGTGTGCGTGTGCGTGTGCGTGTGCGCGTGTGCGTGTGCGTGTGCGTGTGCGTGTGCGTGTGCGTGTGCGTGTGCGTGTGCGTGTGCGTGTGCGTGTGCGTGTGCGTGTGCGTGTGCGTGTGCGTGTGCGTGTGCGTGTGCGTGTGCGTGTGCGTGTGCGTGTGCGTGTGCGTGTGCGTGTGCGTGTGCGTGTGCGTGTGCGTGTGCGTGTGCGTGTGTGTGTGTGTGTGTGTGTGTGTGTGTGTGTGTGTGTGTGTGTGTGTGTGTGTGTGTGTGTGTGTGTGTGTGTGTGTGTGTGTGTGTGTGTGTGTGTGTGTGTGTGTGTGTGTGTGTGTGTGTGTGTGTGTGTGTGTGTGTGTGTGTGTGTGTGTGTGTGTGTGTGTGTGTGTGTGTGTGTGTGTGTGTGTGTGTGTGTGTGTGTGTGTGTGTGTGTGTGTGTGTGTGTGTGTGTGTGTGTGTGTGTGTGTGTGTGTGTGTGTGTGTGTGTGTGTGTGTGTGTGTGTGTGTGTGTGTGTGTGTGTGTGTGTGTGTGTGTGTGTGTGTGTGTGTGTGTGTGTGTGTGTGTGTGTGTGTGTGTGTGTGTGTGTGTGTGTGTGTGTGTGTGTGTGTGTGTGTGTGTGTGTGTGTGTGTGTGTGTGTGTGTGTGTGTGTGTGTGTGTGTGTGTGTGTGTGTGTGTGTGTGTGTGTGTGTGTGTGTGTGTGTGTGTGTGTGTGTGTGTGTGTGTGTGTGTGTGTGTGTGTGTGTGTGTGTGTGTGTGTGTGTGTGTGTGTGTGTGTGTGTGTGTGTGTGTGTGTGTGTGTGTGTGTGTGTGTGTGTGTGTGTGTGTGTGTGTGTGTGTGTGTGTGTGTGTGTGTGTGTGTGTGTGTGTGTGTGTGTGTGTGTGTGTGTGTGTGTGTGTGTGTGTGTGTGTGTGTGTGTGTGTGTGTGTGTGTGTGTGTGTGTGTGTGTGTGTGTGTGTGTGTGTGTGTGTGTGTGTGTGTGTGTGTGTGTGTGTGTGTGTGTGTGTGTGTGTGTGTGTGTGTGTGTGTGTGTGTGTGTGTGTGTGTGTGTGTGTGTGTGTGTGTGTGTGTGTGTGTGTGTGTGTGTGTGTGTGTGTGTGTGTGTGTGTGTGTGTGTGTGTGTGTGTGTGTGTGTGTGTGTGTGTGTGTGTGTGTGTGTGTGTGTGTGTGTGTGTGTGTGTGTGTGTGTGTGTGTGTGTGTGTGTGTGTGTGTGTGTGTGTGTGTGTGTGTGTGTGTGTGTGTGTGTGTGTGTGTGTGTGTGTGTGTGTGTGTGTGTGTGTGTGTGTGTGTGTGTGTGTGTGTGTGTGTGTGTGTGTGTGTGTGTGTGTGTGTGTGTGTGTGTGTGTGTGTGTGTGTGTGTGTGTGTGTGTGTGTGTGTGTGTGTGTGTGTGTGTGTGTGTGTGTGTGTGTGTGTGTGTGTGTGTGTGTGTGTGTGTGTGTGTGTGTGTGTGTGTGTGTGTGTGTGTGTGTGTGTGTGTGTGTGTGTGTGTGTGTGTGTGTGTGTGTGTGTGTGTGTGTGTGTGTGTGTGTGTGTGTGTGTGTGTGTGTGTGTGTGTGTGTGTGTGTGTGTGTGTGTGTGTGTGTGTGTGTGTGTGTGTGTGTCTGTGTTACACGATCGGAAAATGTAAACCTTTATAACTCGGGAATGCCTTGAGATATCAAGCTGAAATTTGGACCATAGATAGAGGGATCAAGCCTCATCGTTCATACAGATTTTTGTTAAAATCCACTTCATCGTTAAATTATTACGCATTTTTTAATTTTTTGAAAAATGTCTGTTTACGCGATAACTCTTTCAATTTTCGAGATATTGATTTTAAAATTGGTATGAATGTGAGCTTTCATACGCCGGTGATCGCTATTGAATTTGGTTAAGATCGGTTGAACCGTTAAAATTTGATGATGTTTTGAATTTTTCAAAAAATTGACATTATCGCTCTATTGTAACTTTTGCAAAATTTAAGATAGCGAGCTCAAATTTTGTGTATAAATGAAACAATATTCAGCCATTATATATGTATAATATAGTGACGGACGTTATGAAATTTTTGATTTTATGGAATGTTGAATTATTTTTAAAAATATACATTATCACATTCACTCTAATAATCACGAAATAACGTAATAACGAAATAGAAAAAGCGAATCCACAACATGTATATTTATCTAATTAAAACAAGGATGCAAAGTAGAACCTTGCACATTGCTTCCTCATTATTTTTCGCAATTTAAAGGCAAAGTTAAGTTTTCGTTTTTTTCTTTTTTTTTTAATAACTTGCCGTTCATTTCAATGCTACCGCAATGAATAATACTAAGATAGACGAATCATAGATCTTGTCCTTTAATTGTAGAATGACGAGGAAATTGATAAAGGCAAAGTTAAGCTTTCGTTTTTTTCTTTTTTTTTTAATAACTCGCCGTTCATTTTAATGCAACCGCAATGAATAATACTAAGATAAGCGAATCATAGATCTGTACATGTGCTTTAATTGTAGAATGACGAGCAAATAAATATAGGCAGAGTTAAGCTTTCGTTTTTTTTTTTTTTTTTTTTTTGATAATTTCATTACGGTGGATAATTAAATTTGATCATGATTATTGTATAGGATGATAGATCATGTAAATTAAGATAGTCTTGATCCATAAATTTAGCTTTTACTAGAGTGTGAATTAATTTTTTTTATTTTATTAGAAAATTATGTCGCGTGGGAATAAAAAAATAATCTTATCTCGCACATTCTAATATATATAAAAAATTCACATTGAAATACGTTATACTAAAAGTTTGATACAATTCTGAATCACAATAGTGAAAAAAGCCACTTTTAAAAATGAAAAATTTCAAGTAAATACGTTTTTTTTATAAAATAAAAATGTAGATTGTATTTCTAATAGAATACCACTGACCAACAAATTTTTTTTCGTTTTTCCGACTTCAAATTAAAAAAGATATGTTGAAGTGCAGAATATGTTATTTCAATATTGCACTTCCATAAAATTTTTAAAAAATTCTCTCGCCTCTGAACTCACGACTTAAAAAATTCTGCCTTACGTTCGGATTGGCCGTGGCGCAGTTCGCTTTTACATAATACAATAGCGTTTGGTCTGCACACTGAAGCCATTTTACTTCGGCATCGGGAAAATGAGATGAAGTTTTGAGGTCGCCGATCTCGACAAAAAAAAAAAAAATTGCACGTCGACGTTTACACTCACACATTTTCACACAATATTTCAATAGTATCGAAAAAATATAAAAATATTAACCCAAATTTTCTTTTAATACTATATTTTTCATTTTCTATTTAAAAAAAAAAATATTTGTTTATATTTTATTTAATACCATTTTTTAATTTTTTTATCATATAAATAAAAAATATTTAAATAAATTCATTTGGAATGTATTTAAATATTCAAAGCATGTATTACATTTTTTTTAAATACTATTTTTTTTAAACAAAAAATATGTAAATAAATTCTAAATATTCAGAGTATGTCGTATGGCGTTTAGTTTGTATTTTGAAACCATTTTTCCTCAGCATCGTGACAATTAGATGAAGTCTTACGGTCGCGGAAAAAAAAATGAAAAGTGCACTTCGACGTATATTTACACTCACAATATTTCAATAGTATTGAAAAAAAATATAAAAATATTCATTAACATTTTTTTTTCTTTTTTTATTAAAAAAATAAAAAATATTGATTAACTTTTTTTTCTTTTTTATTAAAAAAATAAAAAATATTTAAATAAATTTCGAATATTCATAGTATGTCGTATAGCGTTTGGTCTGCATATTGAAACCATTTTTCCTCAGCATCGTGAAAATGAGATGAAGTCTTACGGTCGTGGCAAAAAAAATGAAAAGTGCACTTCGACGTATATTTACACTCACACAATATTTCCATAGTATTGAAAAAAAATATAAAAATATTTATTAACATTTTTTTTTATTATTAAAAAAATAAAAAATATTGATTAAATTTTTTTTTCTTTTTTTATTAAAAAAATAAAAAATATTTAAATAAATTTCAAATATTCATAGTATGTCGTATAGCGTTTGGTCTGCATATTGAAACCATTTTTCCTCAGCATCGTGAAAATGAGATGAAGTCTTACGGTCGCGGCAAAAAAAAAAAATGAAAAGTGCACATCGAAGGTCTATTTACACTTACACATTATAAGTGCGCTACGAGAAGACTGCAGCTACGTTGCGGCATGGTCTTATTCACCAAGCACATACTATTGATTAGGATGACTCGAGTTTTTGAGATAAGCCTGTCTGGCGCACGCGGACACCATAAAGCGGTCGGTCCTCTTCAGGAGTATGAGAAAAAGCCGCTATAAGGCCTCATATTCATCACTCCTCTCTGTCTTGCTGGCTCGGTCCACTTGATTGAGTTCCGATGGGTGTGGCTATACTTCAAACGCCTCCGCATTAATTATTAGGTGAAACGTGTTTCTCGTTCACATAACGCACAAGATTCCACTCGGAAAAGTGCTGTAGAGTCAGGTTCTGTCTATTCCACGTCCAGCTAATGCCATGTATGTACGTATGTATGAAAGGTCCATTATCCTGAAGCACTTATGCTGTCAATATATTTTTCTATTTCTACACAGCGAATACTTTGACCTTTTTCTTATTTTTAACAAGAAGATATTTCTAAACGGATGTCAAAACTTTTTGTTAATCTTGTAGAAATTTTTTGATCGTCTCCAAGCTTTCAAAAAATTTGGAGAATAATTTGTTTGAAATTAAATGACAAATTAAATGACATTATCCTGAATCACTTATGCTGTCAATATATTTTTCTATTTCTACACAGCGAATACTTTGACCTTTTTCTTATTTTTAACAAGAAGATATTTCTAAACGGATGTCAAAACTTTTTGTTCATCTTGTAGAAATTTTTTGATCGTCTCCAAGCATTTAAAAAATTTGGAGAATAATTTGTTGAAATTAAATGACAAATTAAATGACATTATCCTGAATCACTTATGCTGTCAATATATTTTTCTATTTCTACACAGCGAATACTTTGACCTTTTTCTTATTTTTAACAAGAAGATATTTCTAAACGGATGTCAAAACTTTTTGTTCATCGTGTAGAAATTTTTTGATCGTCTCCAAGCTTTCAAAAAATTTGGAGAATAATTTGTTGAAATTAAATGACAAATTAAATGACATTATCCTGAAGCACTTATGCTGTCAATATATTTTTCTATTTCTACACAGCGAATACTTTGACCTTTTTCTTATTTTTAACAAGAAGATATTTCTAAACGGATGTCAAAACTTTTTGTTCATCTTGTAGAAATTTTTTGATCGTCTCCAAGCTTTCAAAAAATTTGGAGAATAATTTGTTGAAATTAAATGACAAATTAAATGACATTATCCTGAAGCACTTATGCTGTCAATATATTTTTCTATTTCTACACAGCGAATACTTTGACCTTTTTCTTATTTTTAACAAGAAGATATTTCTAAACGGATGTCAAAACTTTTTGTTCATCTTCTAGACATTTTTTAATCGTCTCCAAGCTTTCAAAAAATTTGGAGAATAATTTGTTGAAATTAAATGACAAATTAAATGACATTATCCTGAAGCACTTATGCTGTCAATATATTTTTCTATTTCTACACAGCGAATACTTTGACCTTTTTCTTATTTTTAACAAGAAGATATTTCTAAACGGATGTCAAAACTTTTTGTTCATCTTGTAGAAATTTTTTGATCGTCTCCAAGCTTTCAAAAAATTTGGAGAATAATTTGTTGAAATTAAATGACAAATTAAATGACATTATCCTGAATCACTTATGCTATCAATATATTTTTCTATTTCTACACAGCGAATACTTTGACCTTTTTCTTATTTTTAACAAGAAGATATTTCTAAACGGATGTCAAAACTTTTTGTTCATCGTGTAGAAATTTTTTGATCGTCTCCAAGCATTTAAAAAATTTGGAGAATAATTTGTTGAAATTAAATGACAAAAATGGAATTAAAAAAAAAATCGCAAGATCAGCGTAAAATTTCACTGGACGTTTGTCCATCTCACTTTTTATGTTAAAATGACGAATGATCAAAATAGCGAATGGATAAAATATAGAATTTCAAAATAATTATGAGATTCGCTATTTTGAGCCCTACCCAAATATTAGACTGAAAAAAAACTAGAAACAATTTATTTTAGATTTGATTTTTTGTTTATACTTACTGCCAATATATCACTGTTTATTTTATTTTATTTTTCTATTTAAATGATGTATCTCATTGCATTAATATAATCAAGAAAAAACACCACCAACATAATTTCGGAAATAGATGAATTTACATTTTTAAATCCCATACAATTATTTTTATATTTATATTTTTGATTTTTATGGTCACTCAGTTGGATCGATATTCTCACGACATGATTGGTGCTTTATTTTCCTACATTCTTTTTCTTTTTTTTTTTTTTTGGCTCTCGTATTCGACCCCTCTTATCGGAACTTTTGGCCCAATGAGCAGGCGGCTTGAGAAACTTTGCCGAGACTTTGGCTGCGAGGTAATCGCAGAGGTATCGAAGAGTATATTCAGCCAAATATATATATATATGTATGTATAGCAGAGTTTCTGGACTCTCGAAGGCTTTGGACGAGATCTCTCGCGAAAGTCACGAAAAGGAAGAGAAAAAGATGGCCCGCGATGGCTCCGATGCCGGCAGGTGGCGGTGGTGGTGGTTTTGTGCACCTCCTACAGTTTTTTTCCTCACTCTTTCTTTCTACACTCGTGCTATAATTTTTTTTCTCACTCTTTTACCTCTTCCTTCACTTTATCACCGCCCGCGTTTCTCTCGTTACTTCTTAGCCGCTTTTATACCCGGGCGTTCATCATTATTCTTATTATAATTTCGGTATATTCGCTGCCGCAACAGCAGCTGATGAACCGATGCGAGGAAGCAGATTTTAAACCGACGGAAACGAACCGAAGAGGAGGAAAAATATCACGAAGAAAAAAAGTATGATTTAAGTATGTCATACAGAAAAGATAGTGATTATTATATAATGAATATAATAAATAAACTTATTGTTTGAATCAAAGAAAAATTAATACGATTTATTTCTATGTAATAAATTCTATTTGATCGAAATAAAATCCTATTAGGCCAATCAACAGAGAAATTTCTTCATTAAATGCTAGTAAATAAAATTATAATTTATTTTGATATTCATGAAGCAATTGAGTTCGTGGACCATTTGACCTTACTATTTTTCGTTTTATTTATCCTTTGCGAATATTATCGCAGGGAAAAAAAATAATAGTAGGAAATATAAAATTACCATTTCTAATAAAAATTCTAATTTCTAATTTCTTTAATTTTCTTCTAATTAATTTAATTACCATTTTATATATGTTCTTTTAATTCCTATAAGTTTGTTGTCCGCAAGCGGCCAAACTGTTTGCCTCCTGGCTTACAATTTTTTTTCTTCCTGTAAAATAAAAACCCCGTTCTAAACTGAAATAAAATGTCCCTAACGGCCCGGGCCCCCCGAGTTGGCGATCCGCGCCTGAGCTCCCGAAATCTCCCGTAGTTCCCGCTCGGCCGACAGATGGCCACGACGATGCGGTTTCTCCCGAAAGAGAAAGGAGTCCCGGCCGTGCATATAAGCAGCGAAGATTCAGAGATTTTGACCCGAAACTTCCTGCCCGTTTCTTCCAGTAGAGACGACCGCAGGAGGTAAGGATCCGGGAATAGCGCTGCCTACGTACGATTCCTAATTTTTGTCCTATTTTACTGCTCATAAGTAAATATATTAACCCGAGGTTGCTGTTTAAGTAATTTCTTTTCTTACAGAATTCACCTGACTGTCCATAAGTCGGGACTTCCCTTTAAATTGTGTTTTTTCCAAAGAGTATAAAAATAGATATAAAAAAATAACTTAAATAAAATATTCTTTTAACGTAAATTGCCCTCCCTAACAAATTTACTGCCCATAAGTGAATTTTTCCTCTAATAAGTGACCCGGGCCCCCCGAGTTGGCGATCCGCGCCTGAGCTCCCGAAAGCTCCCGTAGTTCCCGCTCGGCCGACAGATGGCCACGACGATGCGGTTTCTCCCGAAAGAGAAAGGAGTCCCGGCCGTGCATATAAGCAGCGAAGATTCAGAGCTTTTGATCCGAAACTTCCTGCCTGTTTCTCCCAGTAGAGACGACCGCAGGAGGTAAGGATCCGGGAATAGTGCTGCCTACGTACAATTCCTAATTTTTGTCCTATTTTACTGCTCATAAGTAAATATATTAACCCGAGGTTGCTGTTTAAGTAATTTCTTTTCTTACAGAATTCACCTGACTGTCCATAAGTCGGGACTTCCTTTTAAATTGTGTTTTTTCCAAAGAGTATAAAAATAGATATAAAAAAATAACTTAAATAAAATATTCTTTTAACGTAAATTGCCCTCCCTAACAAATTTACTGCCCATAAGTGAATTTTTCCTCTAATAAGTGACCCGGGCCCCCCGAGTTGGCAATCTGCGCCTGAGCTCCCGAAAGCTCCCGTAGTTCCCGCTCGGCCGACAGATGGCCACGACGATGCGGTTTCTCCCGAAAGAGAAAGGAATCCCGGCCGTGCATATAAGCAGCGAAGATTCAGAGCTTTTGATCCGAAACTTCCTGCCTGTTTCTCCCAGTAGAGACGACCGCAGGAAGTAAGGATCCGGGAATAATGCTGCCTACGTACGATTCCTAATTTTTGTCCTATTTTACTGCTCATAAGTAAATATATTAACCCGAGGTTGCTGTTTAAGTAATTTCTTTTCTTACAGAATTCACCTGACTGTCCATAAGTCGGGACTTCCCTTTAAATTGTGTTTCTTCCAAAGAGTATAAAAATAGATATAAAAAAATAACTTAAATAAAATATTCTTTTAACATAAATTGCCCTCCCTAACAAATTTACTGCCCATAAGTGAATTTTTCCTCTAATAAGTGACCCGGGCCCCCCGAGTTGGCGATCCGCGCCTGAGCTCCCGAAAGCTCCCGTAGTTCCCGCTCGGCCGACAGATGGCCACGACGATGCGGTTTCTCCCGAAAGAGAAAGGAGTCCCGGCCGTGCATATAAGCAGCGAAGATTCAGAGCTTTTGACCCGAAACTTCCTGCCCGTTTCTTCCAGTAGAGACGACCGCAGGAGGTAAGGATCCGGGAATAGTGCTGCCTACGTACGATTCCTAATTTTTGTCCTATTTTACTGCTCATAAGTAAATATATTAACCCGAGGTTGCTGTTTAAGTAATTTCTTTTCTTACAGAATTCACCTGACTGTCCATAAGTCGGGACTTCCCTTTAAATTGTGTTTTTTCCAAGGAGTATAAAAATAGATATAAAAAAATAACTTAAATAAAACATTCTTTTAACGTAAATTGCCCTCCCTAACAAATGTACTGCCCATAAGTGAATTCTTCCTCTAATAAGTGACCCGGGCCCCCCGAGTTGGCGATCCGCGCCTGAGCTCCCGAAAGCTCCCGTAGTTCCCGCTCGGCCGACAGATGGCCACGACGATGCGGTTTCTCCCGAAAGAGAAAGGAGTCCCGGCCGTGCATATAAGCAGCGAAGATTCAGAGCTTTTGATCCGAAACTTCCTGCCTGTTTCTCCCAGTAGAGACGACCGCAGGAGGTAAGGATCCGGGAATAGCGCTGCCTACGTACGATTGCTAATTTTTGTCCTATTTACTGCTCATAAGTAAATATATTAACCCGAGGTTGCTGTTTAAGTAATTTCTTTTCTTACAGAATTCACCTGACTGTCCATAAGTCGGGACTTCCCTTTAAATTGTGTTTTTTCCAAACAGTATAAAAATAGATATAAAAAAATAACTTAAATAAAATATTCTTTTAACGTAAATTGCCCTCCCTAACAAATTTACTGCCTATAAGTGAATTTTTCCTCTAATAAGTGACTGCTGACTTCAAGTAGTCACCCTTTCCTTTTCCTCAGGAACTCGCCGTCTCTAAAACTCAGTTTATGTTTCCCTTTTTATTTATTAACTTTTATTAATATGTTTTAATTGTTTGTTTCTCCATTCCGGAAACACTTGTAAAAATAAACGAAAGCAAGGGAGAACATTTTCCTCGTTAAAGCCTACAACGCCTTGTCATCATTTACGACAAGTTCAGGTAAATGATATTTCATATTTTCTTGAAAAATAGTATATCTAAAAATTCTAATTTCTAATTAAATTAATTACCATTTTTAATATATTCTTTTAATTTCTATAAGTTTTGTTAAATATTATTCCATATTTTCTCAACAAATTGTATATCTAAAAATTCTAATTTCTAATTAAATTAATTACCATTTTATATATGTTTTTTTTTTAAATTCCTATGAGTTCTGTTAAATGATATTTCATATTTTCTCGATAAATAGAATATCTGCGTGTCACAAATGTTAGATTAATCGGTGTTCCCTCGAAAGAATCTACACTGAACCGGATGATGATTACCGAACCGAAAAGAATGAAAAGGACGAGAAATATAAAGATCGAAAAAGTCCTGAGAGATAGCGACGTCGTTGCTTCTCCGATGACCAATCGTCCCGACGCTTGACGTGTACGCGGACGACGTGTCGGTTGTTGCTTCTCCTTTATACACTCTTCTTCCTCCTTTCGCTTCACCGATGCTGTGCCACTATCAGCGTTTCACGTTACTCATGTGTACGACCGAGAACTTTACTTGAAAATGGATCTCGTGATCGAAGGTGCCGGACCGCGAGGCACGATACTATTTTTTTTTTTCATCTTTTTTATCCTTTTTTATCCTCACACGACACATGTTACGCTATTGAATTTTTATTTTCTGAGAAACGATATAGATACGCCTTCAAGATTTTTTTACAGATGTATTTTGTCGATACGAAATTTGCATAAAATTTTATTATTTGCAATAGGCTGAAAAAAAATGTCCTCCCTAGAGTTGAAATGTCCTATTTAATTACAAACTTAATATTTAGTACTTTACACGTTCTTTTGTCGCAACTATAAAAATATTGTTAGAGCCATTTTTTAAATAATATTATAACTACAAAAAAAAGTGTCATGAATAAAAATTAAATAGCTGTCACTTTGTAATTGCCAGGACTTTTAGAATTTTTCTTCATGCATTGTTACCTTTGAATATTTATTACTTTACACGTTCTTTTCATTCATTTATTCGTTACTCATTCGCTCATCCTCAAAAGATTTGCTTCCCTCAAAAATTCTACTAGACACAGCAGAATGAAAAAAAAGAAAAAGCCCAGTGCTTCCTCGCTCATCTTCTCGCCTCAACTCCAGCGTTCACATTCTCCTTCTCCAGTCTGTACTACACCTTTTCTGCGCCTCTTATTCCCTCCTTCTGCTCCACCTCTCTATTCATCGCTGCGGCTATTCCCGCACGTAACACGATAGCGCGAAGATCGTGCGGTAGTACGAAGTCTGAGGCCCTTAAGGTCGCCTCACAGGACCACGCCACCTTATTCCACCTTCTCGATACCGCGCGAGAGTGAGACGATTATAAATAAGAAAAATAAAAAGCCTGTAGAAAGAGAAATTTTTCGAGAACGACGTTGGAAGTGAAGAGAGAAAGATAAAGAGAGGGAGAGAAAGGGTCGCGTGAGAAAAACAATACCGCGAGAGTAATACGCGACCCGTCGCGTATAATATAGTCGGTATATGCCATATACCCATAACCTCACTCTTCAACCATAGCTTTACCTCTCCACCTTAGCTTCCATCTCGCTTTCTCGCTTTCGCGCATCGTTCCAACGACGAGACTCATTGCTTCTGCTGCTGCTGCTGCTCTGCGGTGGCACTACGTGAACGCCACGGTTTAATGGTTGTCAACATCGGTTAGCAGGATATTTCCTCTCGTGTGGGCATTGGCCATTGATGTCAGCACGCCGGTCTCGAGAATCTCGCCCTCGACGATGTATACTCCATGCTGTAGACACACGCATGTTATATATATATATACAGAGTGATTCATAATGGACGGCAAAAAATTTATGCATTTTAGATTTTTTTTTTTTTTTTTTTTTTTTTTTGGAGGCTGAAATATATTTTTTTGAATTTTTACGGTGATTCTGGTTTTTACGTTATGTATGAGATTTTAAGCATAATTTTTTTTATTTGTCGAATTTGAAGTAGCGCTTTAAATTAATTGTTGAATTTTTTTTTTTTTTCGGAAGCCAAATTATATTTTTCGTAATTATAATTCATTTTTTTTTTTCAGACTCCAGAATATATATTTTTTAATTTTTACGACGATTCTGGTTTTTACGTTATGAATGAGATTTGGAACATAATTTTTTTTATTTGTGGAATTTGAAATAGAGCTTTCAATTAATTGTTGAATTTTTTTTTTCTTTTCGGAAGCCAAATTATATTTTTCGTAATTTTTACGTTATCTATGAGATTTAGAGCATAATTTTAAAAAATTGTGGAATTTGAAGTAGAGTTTATAATGACTTATAATGTTTATTTTTTATTTATTTAAGACTCCAGAATATATTTTTTGTAACTTTTACGGTGAATCTGATTTTTACGTTATGTATGAGATTTAGAGCATAATTCTAAAAATTGTTAGAATTTGAAGTGGAGTGGAAAATAAATTATTATTTCAAAAAAGTCCTGGATTCGATAATTATTTGTTTGCTGGATACCAAAAATATAATTTTTAATTTTATTCTCGAATCTGTCTAATATTGAAACCAAAAGTTAAGAAATTAGCATGGAGCAAAAAATTGGCAACAGGATCGAATTGATAAAATAATTTTTTCATCCTTTTTTTTAAACATCCAAACGGTTTTTCATCTCTCGAAAAAAAAACAACAGCAGATGAATTTTCATGGACGATCTCACATCACTTAATAGTATAAGTGAAGACTTCCCCAATCTGCATATAAAGACACGATTAAAAATTAATGTATAATCCACCATTCATATATTAAAATAAAAAGGGTGTACAATTTCACAACAACAACAATTCTAATAATAAGAATAATAATAATACGGTGAGGCATTTAATATTTAAAAAATCCAATAATAATAATAATAATACTAATAATGTCAGACATTTAATGTAAAAAATCAAATAATAATAATAATAGTAATAAGGAAGGAAATGCTTCGTAGAAGAGCGCTGGTTTTATTTTAAAAAATCAAATAGTAATAATAATAATAGTAATGTCAGACATGTAATGAAAAAAATCGAATAACAATTATATTAAATTAAATTAAATTAAATTAAAATAAAAAGGGTGTACAATTTCACAACAACAACAATACTAATAATAATAATAATAATAATACTAATAATGTCAGACATTTAATGTAAAAAATTAAATAATAATAATAATAATAGTAATAAGCAAGGAAATGCTTCGTAGAAGAGCGCTGGTTTTATTTTAAAAAATCAAATAGTAATAATAATAATAGTAATGTCAGACATGTAATGAAAAAAATCGAATAACAATTAAATTAAATTAAAATAAAAAGGGTGTACAATTTCATAACAACAACAATACTAATAATAAGAATAATAATAATACGGTCAGGCATTTAATATTTAAAAAATCCAATAATAATAATAATAGTAATAAGCAAGGAAATGCTTCGTAGAAGAGCGCTAGTTATATTTAAAAAAATCAAATAGTAATAATAATAATAGTAATGTCAGACATGTAATGAAAAAAATCGAATAACAATAATAATAATAAGCAAGAAGAAAATGCTTCATAGAAGAGCGTTGGTTTTATTATATATTTAATACAAGCAATATAGAGACAGAGAGGGATAGAAAGAGAAAGAGAAAGAGAGAGAGAGAGAGAGAGAGAGAGAGAGAGAGAAGTAAATAATATGTCGAGCAAGAACCCGGTACGATAGAGGATGTGGAGGAGTTCTCTTTGTCGAACGGTGCGAGGGCCATGGTCAAAGCGGGTTTCTTCATGTCTTTGTTAGCGAGGCGAGAAATTCTGCCTGTCCTCTACAATTACCCTGAGCTGGGCTCTCAAGCTCTCTCGGTTGTTTGGCTGTACCTTCAATGTGCTCGATCCTTTGCCATACAATATATTGGTGTGCAGATTGAAACAGAGGGAAACGCGGCTCGCGAAACGCTTCAGTTCGAAGTGCCTCGTGCGCTCACCCTTAAGCGTATTGCGAGCCAATAGGTACATATATGTCTATATATATATATTGCGGAGCTGAACTGCATAGAAAAGAGCGAGAGACCAGAGGCCAGCAGCATCTCGTTTGCCATGGGCAGCGCTACCCATGGACTGAGGTGTGAAACCCCGTGAACCAATCCTGTAGAATCTATATATATATATATATATGTAAAGTGCACTTTTTATATATATATATATATATGACGTACACTATGTGCTCGACAATCACTCGACAATCGGGCACGACTAGCAGCTAGCACCGACGCTCGGCGGTTTATTCGTACGTGAGCGATCGGCGCACTTCTCTCGCTTGGTTCACATTCACGGGGCGAGCGAAAGTGCGAGTTGAGTGCGAAATACGTGCGAAACTGACGAGAGACGCTTTTGCTCTGGGTTTCGAGGGATATTTCATATTGTTTGGGAGGCTCGGCTGGTCGTGATACTTGTTGGCGTGTGTATTAGACACTCGAACACTTTTTGACACCATAGAATCCGGCTAACGATTTCGACAAATTAAGCGTTTTCGCTCTGGGGAGTAAATAAAGACGATTTTTTTTTTGGAGCTGGTTTTTTTTTCCAGCCAGAAATGAAAGAGAAATGGGATTGGAAATGGGATTTTTATTAATAATTGTGGATAATTATTATGTAAATAAAAAGGATGCAAAGTAGAAGCAGTATGTTGTTCAATTTTGGCTTCCTCATAGAGGAAGCTTTGTAAACAGCGAAAAATAATGAGGAAGCAATGTGCAAGGTTCTACTTTGCATCCTTTTTTAAATTAGATAAATAAATATGTTGTGAATTCGCTGTTTCTATTTCGTTTTTCCGTTATTTCGTTATTATTAGAGCGCTTTCGAAAGTAAATGTGATAACGTATATTATTAAAAATAATTCAACATTCCATAAAATCACAAATTTCATACCGTTTGTCACTAAATTATACATATATAATGGCTGAATATTGTTTCATTTATATACAAAATTTGAGTTCGCTATTTCAAGTTTTTCAAAAGTTACAATAGAGCGATAATGTCAATTTTTTGAAAAATTCAAAATTCCATAAAATCTGAATCACTTTACCGATACGAACCAAATTCAATACCAAACAGCATTGAGTGCACCTACTCTTATAACCAACTATTTAGCAAAATAGACTAAATTTTACGAAAGTTAGAGCGACCACGTCCTTTTTTCAAAAAATTCAAAACGGCATAAAATCGAAATTTTCGCATAGATTTTGTCGAAAATTGGTACAGTGGAAGAGGGTCTGCTGCTACACTAGTGTGCCAAATTTGAGCGCGATATATAAAACCGTTCTTGAGTTATCGGCGTTCGAATTTTCGGAGCTGTATACATACACACACACATACACAGACATACATACGGATATTTTTTCTAGATCACTTTTCTGGACGTTTTGGACAATTTTAAGTGTCCTGACATAAAAATCTCGAAAATTTTTTTTTTCATGAAAACATAGCTTCCTCCATGAGGAAGCAAAATCTTTCATTTTGGCAATGTGTAATAATGTAAACGTATCTAAAAAAAATGTAAACATCATCGAGTACTATTTCAAAGAGTACATCTTTAGCGTTAATTAGCCAAATTGTCTACATTTGGAATTGAGATTTTATTTATTAAATTAGTAGCAATAAATAAAATATTTTTTCAGTGTCCACTGTACGTGGAAAGTTGCTCAAAATACATAAAGATGTTGGAAATATAAAAAAAACTAAAAAATTGAATGAAATACATATTTGTTCTTCTCTCACTTGGTTCACATTCACCTAGCAAGCGAAAGTGCGAGTTGAGTGCGAAATACGTGCGAAATACGTGCGAAATTGACGAGAGACGCTTTTGCCCTGGATTTCAAGGGATATTTCATATTGTTTGGGAGGCTTGGAGGAGGAGGTACATTTTCAGTCGGGTTTTTATAATCTTATCATATTTTATTATTTATATTTTTATAATACATATTATATTTATTATTTTATAATTTTTATAAATATTTTCTTTCGCATCCTTTCACATTGTCAATTGACGAAGAATAATGACTCTTGGAGTCAAATTCGTGGCACGCTATCCGGCTATTCCCTATTCGGTGGTTATTATGATTATTCTGAATCTCGCTGAATTTTTATAAACGTCATCGAGCGGATCGAGGGAGTCGTCGACCCCTCAGGCTTTGCCCGACACTTGGTTTCGACACCCAACAGAATTTTTTATATATATACATACATATTATATACATATATATATATATATATATATTCATACTGAGTTATCTATATATATATATTTTCTCATACTGCGGTGACGAGGAAGAGGAGGAACGGGTCTCTCATTAATGCTCTCCGCGCAAGCAATTTGCGTGAATGACTTTGGCGCGTACAGGCTATATACATGAGAGAGTCCGCGAGTGAGTGGAGGAGTGGAACGTGGCCAGCAGCAGCAGGAACAGCAGCAACATCAACGGCAGCAGGAGAACGGCGACAAGGTTTCTGACGCGAGATTTCTGACACCCACACGAAATCGCCCGTTTGCTTGATATGTGACGTGCTGGCTGACCGGTCATTATAGTCGATCCCGGCTCTGCATCCCATGCCGACATATAGCGACGACGACGACGCGTCACTTTGCTCACGGCTCTTACATACATTTTACTAAAGAGGACCCGTTGAAGCAACAGTTGTGTATGCTATAATCGACCAATGAAAATATGCATCCTTACACTGTTGGAAATAACAAAGTTTCGTACGGAAAGAAATGTTTGGTTGTGGCAACTACGCACGGAGAAAAGGGTGTAGTTGTAGGATCTACCCGACTAGAAATCTGGTAGGGCAGCCCTGCCGTCACATTTGGGCTTGATCTGGCATGGATAAGTTTGACCTGATAAGGTGTACCTTATTAGAACCGGATCTGGCATTGGAAAGGTTGCCCTGATAAGGTGCACCTTATTAGGACCGGACCTGGCATAGGGAAGGTTGACCTGATAAGGTATTCCCTATTCAGGTCCAGATCTGGCATAGATAAGGTAGACCTGATAAGATGTACCTTAATAGGACCGGATCTGGCAAAGGGAAGGTTGACCTGATAAGGTGTATCTTATTCAGGGCCAGATCGGGAAATATTAAGGTAGACCTAATAAGGTGTATCTTATTCAGGGCCAGATCGGGAAAAATTAAGGTAGACCTGACAAGGTATTCCATATTCAGGTTCAGACCTGGCATAGATAAGGTAGACCTGATCGAAATATTGGCGGAATTAAGAATATCATTTATAAAATCAAAATGTCGCATTCAATATGTTTTTAATTTTAAACCCGTCATTTTGAATTTACAAATTTTAAGTTCAAATTCCTAATTAGTTACGTTAAAAACTGAACTATTATTTAAATAAATAGTAAATTGAACTATTATGGAAATACTGTACGACATATCCACATAGTCGGTTTGGTCTAGTGGTTAGCGTGCTCGTTTAGGTAGTTAGGTAAATAGGTAGGTCCCGTAGGTCTTAGGTTCAAATCCCGCGTGCATCACTTCCCGAATGATGTTACGAAAAACCGTATCTGCAGACGACTTGTTTTTTTTTTTTGTAATATTAATAGAATATTATTGTTCATATTGCGGCATAATGCGCGGAAATTAATAATTTATTTTTTAATTTAATATAAAGATAAGTATATGTATTTATATATCTATGATTATATGTATCAGGCCCTTAAATGGTTATTTTTATCAGGTCCTTATGTGGTAAACTTGAACTGGCCCTGATGTGCCAAAGCGTTACATTTCCAATCAGGGCCGTATAAGGTAGCCTGACAGGGGCCTTGGATTTAGAATCCGGTTACCAGGTCCGGCCCTGATATTCCCCATAACTGAATTTCTAGTCGGGTATGGAATTGATACGTGCCAACCAACAGGCGTGGTAAAATATGGCATTAGCAAGTTATTGCGTGTCAGAACCAACCGATTGGTAATGCCAACTAACCGATTGATGTCAACCAACCGATTGGTGGCGCCAACTAATCGATTGGTAGTGCCACCCAACCGATTGGTGGCGCCAACTAACCGATTGGTAGTGCCAACCAACCATTGGTAATGCCAACCAAACTACATCTAACGTTCGAAGCATTTAAATGTTAGTTTTTTCAACCAACCCGTTTTCTCCGTGCGTTTTCGATTTGCTGTATCACCGAGAGAAAAGATTTCATTGACGCCAAAGAAATGGGTGAATTGATTTTTTTTTCATTGATTTCAATGAAATATTTCTTTGATTTCAATGAAATAGTGCATTTGAATTTCAAAGAGAACATTTCATTGCCTGTAAATAAAGATTTACTTAGTGAACATATAACAAAGAAATAGTTTCACTGTTTTGAAGAGACGTTTTCATTGGCTCAAAGAAACGTTTTCATTGATTTCTCTCTCTCTCGCACCTAACCTCACTTTTTTGTTTTCCGGTTCTCCCGAACAATCGGCTTCGAGTTTCGAGGAGCCAGAAGCTTAGCTTATTTCTGCCATACTTCCTTACATACTCACAAAATTTGAGCTTTATCTGCCGCGTACTTCAGGAAAAAATAGGATTTGAAATTTTGAGGTGGTAAGAAGAAGATTTCATTGAATCAGAGACGATATCTTTGAAATCAATGAAAAAGGTTCTTTGGTTTAAAGAAATGTTTCTTCGAATCAATGTCATTACTTTTCATTGAGTTTGAGGTCATTCAACACGGAAAAAAAGGCTTGGTTGGAACAACCAAGTTCCTTGGTTATATACGCGCCAGACAATTAATTGGTTAGATCAACCAAGTTATTTGTTGGGCTACCAATTTCTTGGTTGGACTAACCAAGTCACTTGGTAACCTAACCAAGTGACTTGGTTAAACTTTGCATTCCGCAATGACTATAAACAGTGCAGAATAATTATTAATCCACGATGAATCATATTCGGAAATTTAGTGAAGCTGATTTATCATAATTTAGGAGAATAAAAAATTTGATTAAAAAAAATATGTTAGAACCTCTGTAGTGTTTTCTAATTCCCAAAGTTAAAAAGTCACGCATGAAACGAAAATTCGATATCTACCAACGTTATCGTTGGTTTTTTTGTCTTCCGCTCTCGTGAAGGAAAAGAAAAACAAGAAGTTGAAGCCCTTTTCGAGATTCGATGAGGAGAAACTGCGATAATAGGGCAGAGAAAGATTTTACTATATCTCGTCTGGGCCCGGATCGAGAGACCTCGTAATTTTTAACACGGAGTCGCCGCGCCGTGTGCATACATTAAGGTTTGCCATGGCAAACACCGACGACGACGACGAGGCTATCCCTGATCGCCGGTTTCTTTAATCTTAATCAAAAGACGTATGGACGTGGCCGGGGCAACGTTACATTCGAACACGAGTACGCCATTAGCAAACAAGATCACCTTCTTCTCTTCTGTGGCTCTGGCTCAGCGATTCAGCCAGGCAGCTATAACCCTTCCTATGCATCTTCCAACTCGGATTATTTTCCCCTCTCACTCATTCTCTCTCTATCTCGTTGCAGACCTAAAGTACTGGTCTTGACCCTAGTTCGAATTGGATTCCCGAGTGAAAACACCTCTGGTAAATTTGTGATAAACCAGTGTGTCCTGATGTTTCCAGATTCTTTCCAAGTTCAGTCAAATTATCTCCTACAGGAGACATTTGGAATCGGGATTTTATTAATTAAATTAGTAGGAATAAATAAAAAAAAAAATTTCAATATCCACTGCATAGTGAAAGTTGCTTCAAATAAATAAATATGTTGGAATCAAAAAAAGTTCAGGCAAATTATATCCTATAGGAGAAATTTGGAATTGGAACTTTATTTATTAAATTAGTAGCAATAAATAAATTTTTTTTTTCAATATCCACTGCACCGTGAAAGTTGCTTCAAATAAATAAATATGTTGGAAATAAAAAAAGTTCAGCCAAATGATTTCATATAGGAGACATTTGTAATTGGAACTTTATTTATTAAATTCGTAGCAGTAAATAAACATTTTTTTTCAATGTCCACTGCACAGTGAAAGTTGCTTTAGATAAATAAATATGTTGGAAATAAAAAAAGTTCAGCCAAATTACCTCCTACAGGAGACTTTTGGAATGGGGACTTTATTTATTAAATTAGTAGCAATAAATAAAAATTTTTTTTCAATGTCTACTGCACAGTGAAAGTTGCTTCAAATAAATAAATATGTTGTAAATAAAAACAGTTCAGCCAAATTATCTCCTACAGGAGAAATTTGGAATTGGAACTTTATTTATTAAATTAGTAGCAATAAATAAAAATTTTTTTTCAATGTCGACTGCACAGTGAAAGTTGCTTCAAATAAATAAATATGTTGTAAATAAAAAAAGTTCAGCCAAATTATCTCCTACAGGAGAAATTTGGAATTGGAACTTTATTTATTAAATTAGTAGCAATAAATAAAATATTTTTTTTGCAATGTCCACTGGACAGTGAAAGTTGCTTCAAATAAATAAATATGTTGGAAATAAAAAAAGTTCAGTCAAATTATCCCCTATAGGAGACATTTGGAATTGGAACTTTATTTATTAAATTAGTAGCAATAAATAAAATATTTTTTTGCAATGTCCACTGGACAGTGAAAGTTGCTTCAGATAAATAAATATGTTGTAAATAAAAAAAGTTCAGCCAAATAATCTCCTATAGGAAACTTTTGGAATGGGGACTTTATTTATTAAATTAGTAGCAATAAATAAAATATTTTTGTAGCGAAAAATAATTTTGGTGATTCGCAGCCATTATTACCATTTTATTAATTTTGTCATTGGTCGTGGTCAGAAACTGAGGCCAGGACTAATTTCATGATTAAAAGTTTGAAGATCAACCAACAGAAAACGACAATAAAAAATTTATTTCTAATTCACTCAATAAACAGTCGATTTCCTAACAATCACGTTGTTAATAATGCTGAAAAATATCACTGCAGAAAATCCAGTTTCCAAAAAAAAAAAAAATTCATTCAGCGCTTCACGATAGTTGATTGAATAAAAAAAAATGAATTGTGTCATTCTGTTTTAATGGAAAGCGTGGAAAAGTGAGTTAAAAAAAGGAAATAGAATTAAGAGGACAAGCTGATGTCGTATTTATTCGTTTGTCAATGATCCTCGTGTCAACACAGTACGATTTAATTACCTTTCTCTTTATGCCGTTCTCATTTCTGTTCTGATAGTATATATTTTCCGTGGTTAAAGTGTATATAAGCTTTATTGAGGAAGCTGCTGGGCTTGCGCATCGACTGAGATCCGCGGAGTACACGATCCGCGCTCACGATAAAGGCCAAAGATGTCTGATAGCATCGATATAACGTTCACTATAGTATATACTTATATAGCAAGTGATACGATCGTTGCCCGTGAGATCTCACGGACGTATCGAGTCGACATCGCCGCGACACCCTGTCTCACAGTATCTCTCGATTTTCTCGACGATATATAGAAGCTAACCCATAGCTTACCCACCAATGCCGAGTTATCCAGTAATTAGCGAAGAACGCGCGACTTCAGAGCTGCCAACGAATGTGCACCTCCAATGGAAGACGTCGAACACGAAACAGCGAAGAAGGTCTGAACTCTGTATTTTTTAAAACATTTTTTGTTTGTTAATATACTTTTCTTCGTACACGGAACGTTATATACACCATAGAGAAAGTAGGTATTATGGTATCGATCCATGGAGATAGATCAAAGATCTATTGCGAAAAGATGCTGGTAAAATACAAGCCATTGCGACAGTTGTGTCATCGTCATTGAAGCGAGGACATGTAAAATAAGCCTCATGACATTTTCTCATCAGAAAGTCTTCAGAATCACAAGAGATGATGAAGCTAATCCGTGGAGAAATGTCCAGTCGATCATTGATGACTCGGGGATCCATCGATCGAAGTGCAGATGAAATGCAACGTGGGAGACGATTTTGCGTAGATGCACTTTCAAAACTTACAGCAATAACTGTTGTATTCGGTTAGAAAAAGATCATATTCTGTAATTTATGTGATTTTTTTAAATCCATTTGTTATACGGACAAAAAACTCACAGGCTGTATCTAATACGTGCTTAATTTTTGTAGGTTCATCAATAATGTACTCAACATTTTTACACGGGAATATGCGGCATAATGCAGAAACAATAAAGTCTGTATGATGATGAATGGAAAATAGTAAGATTTGTGGCAAAAATTGGACAATAAAGAATCGACTCATTGTAAAGAATTTACGTCCTAATTGACTATCCGAGTGACCATCAGATTATGTTTGAATTTGTGGTCGTAATATGGCTAATTTTAGAATCACCATTTTGTTTTCATTCCAATACTTTGATGATATTTTAATATTTGAGAAATGAGAATTCTCGAATCGGTGATTGTAAGCATCGTAGGAACGAAAAACGTGGGAAGTTATGCATAAAATAAGATTCAAGTCTTTGGCGTCGAGGATGATTGAATGTCATGATCGAGTGCCAAAGGTCCCAACAAGATGATACTAACAGCACGATCGAGAACTCCACCGAGGAGAACTTGCACCGTTCACTCTTTTGCCCCCTTCCGCCTTCGCCCACATCGCTGAACATTGCAAACCAGTCGTGTATATACGGTGCTGTATCGTCCTCACCGTTGGCTCAGAGCTGTCACGCGTGAAATATTTTTACCGTGAAACTTCTTCCTTCACGCTTCTATCCGAGTTCTTCCTTGCCAGATCAGGCGGCTTGCACACGTATCAAACTCACTTTTCTTGTTTGCTGGTCCATCCTGTCACAGGATCTACCTAACAAGTTCTCGTAATGCAGTTTTTTCAAGGGTCTAAGTACTCGGATCGGCAATCCATAAATCAAAAGATTCTGTCAGTTCCGTAGCTTCGCATAATCATAAATCAATAAGTCATCCTAATAAAGAAAGCTTCAATTCCAGAGATTCATTTCTGTTCATGATGAGAAAAAATGAGACCGTCATAATTTTTCTGCAATTTTTTATGGCTGTCGAAAGTTTGTTTGCTACTCTTATTGGCTATCACCATCTTTCTGCGATTCTCATTGACTATCACCATCGTTCTGCAATTCTTATTGGCCGTCACCATCTTTCTGCTATTCTTATTGGCTATCACCATCTTTCTGCGATTCTCATTGGCTGTCACCATCTTTCTGCGATTCTCATTGGCTATCATCATTTTTCTGCGATTGTTATTGGCTATCACCATCTTTCTGCAATTCTTATTGGCTGTCACCATCTTTCTGCGATTTCTATTGGCTATCACCATCTCTCTGCGATTCTTATTGTCTATCACCATTTTTCTGCGATTGTTATTGGCTATCACCATCTTTCTGCAATTCTTATTGGCTGTCACCATCTTTCTGCGATTTCTATTGGCTATCACTATCTTTCTGCGATTCTTATTGTCTATCACCATTTTTCTGCGATTGCTATTGGCTATCACCATTTTTCTGCGATTCTTATTCGCTATCATAATTTTTCTGCGATTCTTGTTGGCTATCACTCGCTATTCGATGTATCAATTTGCGATATAACGCGTCTTTCGCGAACAGGAATCGCGTATAAAATCCAAAAAGCCATTATCTACATCCACAGTAATTTGTTCCAATTGCAGTCCGCGAGGTATAAAAAGATCACGCAGCTATCGTATAAAGCGTATAGCGACGGAAGAGACAAAACAATTCACCGTCCCCTCAGCTTCCCTCTTGCGGCGTAGCTCGTCCGCTCATCTCATCCCCCCCACCCCTTGCGACTAAGCACGGCACTGCGCCAAAGGGGCTTTCCACTCGTCTAGAACACAGAAGAAGAAGCAGCAGCAGCAGCCCGTAGAGTCCCCTTCTATCAGGGCGTCCTGGTTTTTCAATAGTCCAGGCACAACCCCGCGGATAAATCGTGCCTCTGGGGGTAGAGAGGCACGAAGCTGCGCGCGTGTACCGGTCATAACGATGCCTCGTTAATGTCTTGGCGGACATCGTGTCCGGGGCAAGTTCGCTGAGCGAACGGCAGAGGGTGCAGCGGTAAGAAGAGGGTGACGTAGCCGTGGAAGAGACTCGACGAGATACTCGTTCGGTCCTCATCCTCTTTCTCGTCATCCCGTCGTCGTAGTAGTTGTCGTCGTCGTCGTCGTCGTCGTCATAGCGAACGCGAAGCGAACAGAGAACATTGTGAAGAGCCGGCACAGGGCACAAGGAGCTGCCGGGAGCGCTTGGCCGCGTCCCCGGCAAGAGTCCTGAAATATTCAAGGAGTCGGCCGTCCAGCCCTGGAACCACTCCCCGGGAACTCCAGTCGACGAGCGCTTAAGGCCAGCCGCGAGGGTCCGGCAAATCTGATAAGGATTTTTTGATCCTTATCCTTATGGCACGGTAGAGGTATGGAATGGGGGTTGCTGAGGAAACTATGTGTGGAAGCTCCCTCGTCCATCCAGACGGACCCCTACGTCTCCTTGTGGCTTCGTCATCTGCGTGTATGCTTCACTACTTTATATACCACGCGTTCGGAAAAAAACTTGAAGCAAAGCTTTCACAATGCGCATTCGACCCTCGTCTTCAACATCTTTCACTTGTTCTCCCCGGGCATTTTTCATAATGTACTTGTTTTAACGTAGACAGACGACGCTTTTATTTCAGAGACTTGGACATTGTTTTAAACCATTTTTTCCAACTATATTCTTGACGTGGATTGTGAAATTCTTTTTGCTGTCATTTCGACCTGTCATTTCTACTTTGAGGAAAAAAGTTATGCGTAATTAAGTACCTAAAATGATGGGGAAATCATTCAACAAAGTTGGACACCCATGAAAAGCTCTTGATCAAATTCTACTCGTAATTCTACTTCTAAACTAACTCTCATAATCAGTCTCCAAAATTCAACCAATTTGATATTCCTTCTTACCCTCGCCCTTTGCAAATTCGCCCTTACCTAATCAGCGTGTAAACCGTTATATAACAGCCTGCAGGTACAAATCCCGTAGCAAAGAAGGGGAGAAAACCAGACGGAGGGTTGAAGAATCTGATAAGAAGTTTCTACGGTTGACAGAGTGCATTTGATGGCAAAACCAGAAAGGTCATCAGGAGCTTTGTTTTGACGATTCGGTTACCCTTAAACACTTGACACAGCTAATCATTTAACACAATCCCTTGTCCTGATCCTTCCCAAATCATGTAATACACGGAAAGATACAACCAAACACCAATTCTCGTGCAACCCATCGACTTCACACCAGAATACGTTTCCGTTGATAACAATATTACATCAAGGTATCGTTAAACGGTTCATTTATTATCTATTTGGATTCGTAGATGGAATTCCAACCGTAGAATTTTGTACCCTTTGCCAGCAAACCCAAAGACTTGATCAGAATTTTTGTTTTGACGATTCGAATAATCCTAACACACCCAGAGCAGTTCTTTTTTTTAATACAAAGAAACGAGCAACAAGATAACAATCCTCATGGAACCCATCGATTATACAGAATTTCCTTCTATGGATCAAAATATTACGTCTCTCTGACTGGTAGAATCCATGTGCCATGGTCATATCCGCGATATCTATACCGAAAAGGTATCGTTAGTCCGGTCATATATTTTTCATCTTGTTCCGTAGAGAGGCTGTGACTGCCACGTGAACGAAAGACGAAGACGAGCAGATGAGACGGGAGAAACTCGTCGTCGTCGTGGGAAGAGTGCTCTCGCATCAAGCGAGTGAGTTATAGCCGAACAACGTTCAGGTATAATATCGGGAGTGATCTCTCGTTGTCTTTGGCGTGTCAACTCGGCGTGACAAATGTGCCGAGGCTCATATCCCAGGTTCTATCGCCTCTCTTTCGTGTGCTCTACTCTTCCACGTTGCTGTGAGAGGTCGTGCACGAAAGACGACGACGTCAGCGAAGAGGAACGAGGAGATGGAAAAGGACGACCTATAGTCCTGAGTCTTGAACCCACCATAAGCGCCGTTCATGTCTCGCGATGATGCCCACTCTGCTCGTGGGCTTGTAATACCACCACTATTACCTCCACCACTGACATCTCCAGCACCGATGTATCTATCTATCTATTCCGGTATATACCACTATATATATGTATATATATATATATATATATATATATATATATATATATCTTTATTATAAAAAAATTTCGCCGCCGAAACCGCCGTGTCAGGAGGCGTGTTCGAGAGACTTATAGAGGCATAATTCAGGCTAGAGGCGGTCACTCATCCAAGTACTCACCCTAGACTTTATTATAGAGAGGGGGCAGGTTGGCCATGGAATTTTGAGCGAGTGGTTTCAAGTTAGCCATGAATTTCAAGCGAATTACAAGTTGGCCATGAAATTTCAAGCGAATTACAAGTTGGCCATGGAATTTCAAGCCAATTACAAGTTGGCCATGGAATTTCAAGCGAATTTCAAGTGGGCCATGGAATTTCAAGCCAATTTCAAGTTGGCCATGGAATTTCAAGCGAATTGCAAGTTAGCCATGGAATTTCAAGCGAATTTCAAGTTGGCCATGGAATTTCAAGCGAATTTCAAGTTGGCCATGGAATTTCAAGCGAATTTCAAGTTGGCCATGGAATTTCAAGCAAATTTCAAGTTGGCCATGGAATTTCAAGCGAATTTCAAGTTGGCCATGGAATTTCAAGCGAATTTCAAGTTGGCCATGGAATTTCAAGCTAGTGGAATCAAACTGGCCATGGAATTCCAAGCAACTGGTATCAAGTTGGCCATGGAATAGTAAAAAAAAAGAATAACGCGCGAGGAGGACCAGCAAGAGCAGGAGAAGGACGACCTATGAGTCTTGAACCGACCATAAGCGCCGTTCATGTCTCGCGATGATGCCCACTCTGCTCGTGGGCTTGTAATACCACCACTATTACCTCCACCACTGACATCTCCAGCACCGATGTATCTATCTATCTATTCCGGTATATACCACTATATATATGTATATATATATATCTTTGTTATAAAAAAATTTCGCCGCCGAAACCGCCGTGTCAGGAGGCGTGTTCGAGAGACTTATAGAGGAATAATTCAGGCTAGAGGCGGTGACTCATCCAAGTACTCACCCTAGACTTTATTATCGAGCGGGGGCAGGTTGGCCATGGAATTTTGAGCGAGTGGTTTCAAGTTAACCATGAATATCAAGCGAATTACAAGTTGGCCATGGAATTTCAAGCGAATTTCAAGTTGGCCATGGAATTTCAAGCGAATTTCAAGATGGCCATGGACTTTCAAGCGAATTTCAAGTTGGCCATGGAATTTCGAGCAAATTGCAAGTTGGCCATGGAATTTCAAGCGAGTGGTATCAAGTTGCCCATGGAATTTGAAGCGAATTTCAAGTTTCAAGATGACAATGGAATTTTGGGCCAGTGGTTTCAAGTTGGCAATGAAATTTTGAGCGAGTGGTATCAATGGCCGTGGAATTTCAAGCGAATTTCAAGTTTCGAGTTGACCATGGAATTTCAAGCTAGTGGAATCAAACTGGCCATGGAATTCCAAGCAACTGGTATCAAGTTGGCCATGGAATAGAAAAAAAAAAGAATAACGCGCGAGGAGGACCAGGAGGAGCAGGAGAAGGACGACCTATGAGTCTTGAACCGACCATAAGCGCCGTTCATGTCTCGCGATGATGCCCACTCTGCTCGTGGGCTTGTAATACCACCACTATTACCTCCACCACTGACATCTCCGGCACCGATGTATCTATCTATTCCGGTATATACCACACTATATATATATATAGATATAACAGCCTTGAGTTACTACTCCTATAGCTATCTGAATGTGGTTGACCAGATGGGGGTAATCCTAAACTGGCGTAACCCCCTCATCCCTATGGGATTATCTCCTAAAACCCATCCTCGCATACACTGACGAGATAACGGGATACCACCCAGTTAAGCTCGTCCGTTCGTCAATCTACTGATACTTGCGTGGACGTGCCGATTGTACCTATAGTTGCTTCTGCTATGCGCAGTACTCCTACCGTTCACTTTGCTTTGTAGGATCGCACGTCGTAACAAGATGTCTTAAGCTTTGTTGCGTCAATGGGTAATGAAACTCTGTCGAGTGATTCAATGGAGCCGAAATGTTGTTTAATTCGGTTGTTCCAAGTTATTTGACTGAAGTGAGAGGAGATTTTTAAAGGTCCATGTGATTTTCAGAAAGGCTTTGTAATTGGGCAATAAAGAACCAACCTACTGTTCAAATTAACTTCTTAATCATCTTTTGGAAAGGTTGAACTATGTTTGAATCAGTAGCCAAAGTTGTACGTCCATTCTTGAATCTGACCATTTTGCTTTTCAGCAACTATACTTAGACAATACTATTCAACTATTTTTATGACGCCATTGTAATATTCAAGCAACAAGAATTCTTGCTTCAGAAGTTGTAAGATTCATAACTCAATTATCAGAATATAAAATGTAGGAAGTTGGGCAAAAAAAAGACTTAACCAATTACTTGGTTAAAAATGTAACCAAGGAAATCTTGGTAGGCGCAAAAAAGTTATGATTTAGGCGTACTAAATACTTTGTTGTTCTACCAAATCCTTGGTTATGTTAACCAATAACTTGGTTGTGCCTACCAAGTTTTTAGTGGTTCTAACAAATCCTTTTTTTCCATGTACCGTTCACTTTGCTTCCTACAATCATATGTCCTAACGAGAAGTCTTAAGGTTCGTGGTATCATTGTGTATTGCATCTCTGAGTGATTCAATGGAGAGAAAACATTCTTTAAATTCGTTTGTCCCAAGTTGTTTGACTGACGTGAGTCAAGATTGTAAGAACCGTGGCAATGAGACTTTGACGAGTCGTTGAAAACTCACCGGCGTGGCTTATCGACAAAGGGACAAGTCAACAGCTAGGCAATAGCCTTTCTCGGAGAAAGGACTGTGAAATGATACCACTAAGTTTTTCGTTGACATTTCACCGGTAGAAAGAGACGAGATATTGAAGAAAAGTAGAAACTCCCGTTAGAAGAAGATAAAATTGTTTTTTGATGGCCTGTGAAAGACACACGTCGCATTCTCGACTGCGTTGGATTGGATATGGTCATATCTACGTGCAATACATGGATTCGGTAAAATGCTTTTCGTGCTCAAACCGCCATTTCAAATCGTCTCTGTATCGAGTCACATTTACCTATCTACGGATTGTAAGAATGTCTGCACTTTCCGTTTTACGAGGACTTGTAATCCCGCGAGTGATAGTTCACACTTCGACTGTAAAGTTATTGCAGGTTAACTGGAAGTAACAGTCGATATTGCGGTAGGCAAGAAACAGTTTCTCAACAAAATACTCGCGATAGTTTATTGGTATCGTTAAATCTGGACAAAAAAGTGAAAATAATTGAAGTTCTCTCGAGTTTTAACGGCCGTAAAATGTTTATTTAGAAACACGAGAAAATGAGCAAAGAATGTAAGTCGGAAATACAATAATCCGTAAATGTTAGTTGGATGAAATTAATTCTGATAATAGCGAATATTTGACACGTTGGAAAAACATTGATATTTGACTACATATCTTATTTAATTGTAATTTAAAAATTCTGAAATAATTTGAAGAATAGGAATGCATACTTAACAAAGTTTCTCAAACTAAATTGCAGTTATAAAAATTGGAAATTTATTTAAATATCTATTTTTATACAGATAAATATCTGCAGCTAAGAAAATTTTTCTTTTCAATAGGACAAATGCTCGAAATGAGATATAAATACTAACAGACATTTGGTATTTATAGCAACTATAAAGTACAATAATTATTGACTAATTATGAAGACTATAAAAATCTCAGAAACATAGTTAAAGTTTTTTTTAAATTACTACCTATATTCACCAACACCATTTTTTTTCTCACTGAAAAAAAGATTGCTTTAACAAATTGTAGCCTAAGGCTGAAGGATTTCAGTCAATGGTGAATAGCATTAAGATAGTTTTAAGTCTCATAACTTCCCTTACTTAATTCCTCATGATTCCACAAACACACCCGAAAATTTGTTCTCTCCTGACCCAGAAACCCGGAAAAATTTGTGTTAACCCAACGAAAAAATGAAAAAAAAATCTTATCCAACGGTATCTGTATTCCCTTCATACAAATATAACGTTACATCATTACCGCAGCTGAATGTATATTCGTACATCTGTATTACGTGCTACAGTAGAACCCACTTGGAGACTCGTCTCGAGACATGAGTCCTTGAAGGACGAAAAATAATTGAGACGCGAATGCGAAATAGGAAGAGAAGGGGAGTTCAGAGAATGAGAGAGAGAACGTGAAAAACGGAAAGGGAGAAAGAAATGAAGTCGGGGGTGCTGAATTGACGTCACGCACTGTACTCGACGCAATCATACCCTCGTTTTTTTTTCTCTCTCTTTCTTTTTTCCTTCTCGTTCTATCCTCCAACTCCCTTGGACCCTCAAACCTTTCTTTACTGTTATTCCCACAGGCGGAGTCTTGACACCCCAGTATATACCCCCACAGGCTCTCTGAATGCAGTCAACGCGTTGCACTCGGTTCTGCATACGTCCGACGCAACCCTAGAAACAGCAGCAGCAGCAGCAGCATCAGGAACATGTTCTTTCGCACATCAGGAAGGCTCGGCGTTCTTTCTGGCAGACTTCCCTTCGGCGAGAATGAAGGGAACGATCGAAATAAAAGATTCGCGCAACCCTCGGTATGAAATTCATACGCACTTCGCACCTACAGCCTTTACTTTCTATAGTACATTACGTATATATATACTAAGGGTTATTGTGGCTCGCGCGCTCGTATTGCCGTTTTTTTTATTGGTCTCAGAAGGGACTTAGAAAAATCCAGGCTTCGCGGGGCTTTGGGGGACTTGGAAAAATCCAGGCTTGGAGGGCCCATGGAGGACTTAGGAAAATCTGAGCTTCGGGAGCCCTTAGAGGCTTCGGGCCCTTAGAGGACTTGGAAAAAATCCGGGCCTCGCGGCCCCTTGAGGGACTGAAAAAAATTGGGCTTCGAGGGTCTTAGAAAAATCCAGACTTCGGGGGCCCTTGGGGGACTTAGAAAAATCCAGGCTTCGGGGGCTTTCGGGGGAATTAGAAAAATCCAGGCTTTGGGGGTCCTTGGGGTTCTAGAAAAAATCTGGATTTCGGGGGCCTTTGGGGGACTTAAAAAATCCAGCCTTCGGGGGCCCTTGGGGGACTGAAAAAAATCTGGATTTCGGGGGCCTTTGGGGGAATTAGAAAAATCCAGGCTTTGGGGGTCCTTGGGGTTCTTGAAAAAATCCAGGCTTCGGAGGCCTTTGGGGGACTTAGAAAATCCAGCCTTCGGGGGCCCTTGGGGGAGTGAAAAAAATCTGGGTTTCGGGGGCCTTTGGGGGAATTAGAAAAATCCAGGCTTTAGGGGTCCTTGGGGTTCTTGAAAAAATCCAGGCTTCGGGGGCATTTGAGGGACTTAGAAAATCCAGCCTTCGGAGGCCCTTGGGGGACTGAACAAAATCTAGGTTTCGGGGGCTCTTGGGGGACTTAGAAAAATCCAGGCTTCAGGGGCCTTTGGGGGACTTGAAAAAATCCAGGCTTCGGGGGCCCTTGGGGGACTTTAAAAAAATCAGGCTTCGGGGGCTTTTGGGGGAATTACAAAAATCCAGGCTTTGGGGATCCTTGGGGTTCTTGGAAAAATCCAGGCTTCAGGGACCTGTGGGGGACAGAAAAATCCAGGCTTCGGGGGCCTTCGGGGGACTTGGAAAAATCCAAGCTTCGGGGGCCTTCGGGGGACTTAAAAAAAATCAGGCTTCGGGGGTTTTTGGGGGACTTAGAAAAATCCAGGCTTTGGAGGTCCTTGGGATTCTTTGAAAAATCCAGGCTTCGGGGGCCTTTGGGGTTCTTGGGAAAATCCAGGCTTCGGGGCCATCGTTTTTGTCTTAAATTTGTATCGCACTAGTATCGTAAAGTACTATTCGAGAATTTATGTTAAAAAAATACATTCATGCGTGTACTTTTTTCCATGGTGCTAGAATTCGATGAGAAATTATGACCCTAGAGTAAAAGTGGAATTCGGTAGTGCTTTAACGATCAATACAAGCATTTACAAAAATGTTTTAGGCCTAAAACACGCCTGACAATCCAAAGAACTCGTTAGATTCGTGTTCCTCATTCATCATCGACAAAACCCTTCTACAAGCTAGTTTAAATGCGTAAAACCAGTTGTCCACTAAGAATTTTTTAATCTCATGAACGACATTTCGTTCGAAGAATCTCATGCCAGGAGTTGTTATGATAGATCTTCGAATCAAAGCCAGAAATCGTTAACCACATTGACAACTAGTTTGACTGACGTCGCATTCTAGAGCTAAGCCCATCGGTAACCGTACCGGTGGCTTTCCAAACCATATACGCTCGATAACCACTACTTTATGTCTAAAATCTAATGTCACTTCTGATCTACACAAAAATGTCCACCTCAAAACTTACAAAATAATATTTTCCCAATACATTGCAAATTCACAAAATTGCTTCAATATATATATATTTTTTTCCAAATGTCTTTTAACGTGACAATTTTTAAAAAATAACTATAATGCATTATAATTTATGAAGCAGTGTCTGTTATTATAATTTATGCTCAATCTTAGGCCTAAAATCCACTAGCCGAAATGTCACTTTTGATCCACCAAAAATGTCTGGCCCAAGATTAACAAAATAATATTTTCCTAATACACGTCACATTGACAACTCATAAAGTTAGCTACAATATATATATATATATATATCTATATTTTTTTTCAAATGTCTCTTAATATGACAATTTTTAAACAACACCAACCGAAATGTACGAGGTTGTAACTATAGTGCATCGTAATTTATACAACAGTGCTCGTTATTTATTGTAATTTATGCTAAGCCCATGAGTGGGGGCTACTATTACCAAGGGAATATGAGGAAGATGGTAGCTAGGAAGATCCCGGTAGGCTCTGTGCTGTCCTATACGCATACACGAAAATCCCAGAGGCGGAGAGACGTCGTCTTGGTTCTCCTGACCGATATAAACTGCCATAGTATAATATACGAAAAGTTTAAGTGCGCCCGAGGCTCACAGGTAGGCCAGAATGAAGCTCACGATACACCAGCAACGCGAGCCTCGCCACCGACTCCCAAATCCTCCTAATCCGCTTGACGAGCGGCCCGAGAGGAGAATCTATATACAAGGCGAACGAAGGGCTCCGCTTTTCCCGTGTATTTGCTTCGACATCGTCGGCGCGCTTCATCGGAGTCCAGGGAATATATTTCCGGTTTGTGGGACCAGAACGAATATTCAAACGAATTCAGGGAGAGAGAGGACCGTAAAAGCTAGAGCCTCTTCGAGGTGGCAATAAAGTCGTTAAACTCTTAGGGCCGATTTAGTGGTCGTATATACAGTGCAGGACATACAGAAGGAGTAAAATCCTGCAAGTTTAATGGACAGTTCACATTATTTATTTCTATTCTTTCACAGAATCTTAGGCGGGAGATTTTGCGCAATTTGGCTTGATCAATTTTATGAGTTTCAATCGCATTATCGTTTTCACGGTTTTTGTGGAAAATTAGAGAAATCGTAGTCCTCTTCTGTGAGGAAGTCAACATTGATTGACGTACTTCGTCATGGAGGTAGATTTGTAAAATGTGAAAAATAATGAGGCAGCAACTTTGCATTCTTGTTTTTAAATTATAGTAAAAAGACTTGGAATCGGTATTTTATGTGGTAGAATATGCGACTTGAGATCGATAGTGAAGATCACAATTCGATATCTTGAAGAAAAAAAATTTAGGTTGGATTTTCCGACCGGAAGTCGGATCTGTGAATTCTCGAATCAGAAACGGAAAAACTTCACTTTTTTTTAAATCCTGATAAAAAGGCTTGTAACCGGTATTTTCTGTGGTAGAATTTGCGACTTGAGAACGATAGTGAAGAACAAAATTCGATATCTTGAAGAAAAAAAATTTAGGTTGGATTTTCCGACCGAAAGTCGGATCTGTGAATTCTCGAATCAGAAACGGAAAAAAGTCACGATTTTTTAAATCATGGTAAAAAGGCTTGTAACCGGTATTTTCTGTGGTAGAATTTGCGACTTGAGAACGATAGTGAAGAACAAAATTCGATATCTTGAAGAAAAAAAATTTAGGTTGGATTTTCCGACCGGAAGTCGGATCTGTGAATTCTCCAATCAGAAACGGAAAAACTTCACTTTTTTTAAAATCCTGATAAAAAGGCTTGTAACCGGTATTTTCTGTGGTAGAATTTGCGACTTGAGAACGATAGTGAAGAACAAAATTCGATATCTTGAAGAAAAAAGATTTAGGTTGAATTTTCCGACCGGAAGTCGGGTCTGTGAATTCTCGAATCAGAAACGGAAAAAAGTCACGATTTTTAAAATCATGGTAAAAAGGCTTGTAACCGGTATTTTCTGTGGTAGAATTTGCGACTTGAGAACGATAGTGAAGAACAAAATTCGATATCTTGAAGAAAAAAAATTTAGGTTGAATTTTCCGACCGGAAGTCGGATCTCGGAATTCTGGAATCAGAAACAGAAAAACTTCACTTTTTTTAAAAATCATCGTAAAAAGACTTGTTACCGGTATTTTCTGTGGTAGAATATGCGACTTGAGAACGATAGTGAAGACCAAAATTCGATATCTTGAAGAAAATAAATTTACGGTTAATTTTCCGACCGGAAGTCGGATCTGTGAATTCCGGAATCAGAAACGGAAAAACTTCACTTTTTTTTAAATCGTGATAAAAAGGCTTGTAACCGGTATTTTCTGTGATAGAATATGCGACTTGAGAACGATAGTAAAGACGAAAATTCGATATCTTGAAAAAAAAATATTTAGGTTGGATTTTCCGACCAGAAGTCGGATCTGTGAATTCCGGAATCAGAAACGGAAAAACTTCACTTTTTTTAAATCCTGATAAAAAGGCTTCTAACCAGTATTTTCTATGATAGAATATGCGACTTGAGAACGATAGTGAAGACCAAAATTTGACATCTTGAAGAAAAAAAATTTAGGTTGTATTTTCCGACCGGAAGTCGGATCTGTGAATTCCGGAATCAGAAACGGAAAAACTTCACGCTTTTTAAAATCATGATAAAAAGGCTTGTAACCGGTATTTTCTGTGATAGAATATGTGATTTGAGATCAATATTGAATGTCAAAATTCGATATCAGAAAGAAAAAGAAATTAAGTTTGAATTTTTCAAATCAGGAAGCAAAAATTGAAGAATCTAAAGTTGATACATAACAACGAAACACAATCGAAGGTCAACGAACACTTTCCATAATTTCTCAATTCCTCCGCATTCTTTCCTTTCCCCGATTCTTCGCGATCGGCTCGGTAACTTTTATGACTCGAATTCGCATTACCGTTGTGGCGATGGTTTTCGTAGGAAATTTTCGATGTGGAAGTAGTAACAAAGTTATAGGAGAACGATCAACAGGAGTTGGGTACGAGGGGAAGAAAAAATATAAAATTAACCATCCTGTTATATACTATGGACGATTCCAGGCAACGCAGGCGGAAGAAAGAGGATTGAATAAGTATCTACCGAACGATGCCACCGCGCCACCCAACTGACGTATAAAACGGTGGTTGCGGCTGTATATATATCTCTCCCCGCGTGATCGACGCCGTGAAAAACATGCAACTGAGTGAGAAGCAAAAGAAAAAAAAAAAAAAAAAAATCCTCGGCGAAGAAGCCCATAAAACTGTGGGCGAATAGGAAGGTGAGGAGGCCAGAAGTGAAACACCATCGCCAGGCCAACATCGAAGATAGACGTGAGTTCGAGCTCGCTCTACAAACCGACGCATTTCACGGTCGAACAAATTGCATCAGGTATACACGCTAGCTGCTATAGCTAGTGAGTTGCTACTGCCTGTTTCTGCTGTTGTTGCCCCTCCGGCAATATTTCCACGAGGTGAGAACAATACGCGATGGTCTCGATAACGTTGCGGCTCAAGTTCCTTCAAGAATATCCAAGATTCTGCCTTCCAAGGATTCACTCATCGAATTCCTTTTTCGCTGTCACTTTTTTTGTTTACAATCCACTGACAAACCTTCGCGGCGATTTTTCTGTCTTTATCTTCTTGTTTACACTTCGCAGATCATCCAGAAAAACGTTTGGTAACAACCAAAAACTTGGTTACAAATGTAAATTTAGTAATTGCTTCTACCTGTTTTTTTCTTTTGGCCAAATTTTTAACCAAGATTTCGGTAAGATCAACCAAACGTTTTTCTCAATGATGATCAATGAATTCATTGAATTTTTTAAAATAAGAATTAAGGGGAGGGAGTCAGGTCAAAATAATTGGTTTTGGAAATTCAATATCATCCAAATCCTATTACATATAAAAATGCCCAACGCACTATATTGTTGGTACTCGATGAAAGGATTTTTTACTGTCGTCCGACTTGCATATGCTTTTCAATATTATCTTAAGCAAAGTTCTTAGGTTTTCCATTCTGCGCATTATTGAGATCAAACTACTAGGCAGATTGGAATGGTTGACGTCTCATTTTCTTCTTCATGAAAAGATACACCGGCTAAATGGAGCAAACTATTTTTTTTCATTCTGAAAGCAAAGTTAATCAATGATTTAGAAAATAGCATGAAATTTATTTATTAATAATTATGTCACTTAAAAAATATTACTTTTTATTAACATTTTCTCCATTTAGCCGGTGTATCTTTTCATGAAGAAGAAAATGAGACGTCAACCATTCCAATCTGCCTAGTAGTTTGATCTGAATCATGCGCAGAGTGGAAAACCTAAGAACTTTGCTTAAGATAATATTGAAAAGCATATGCAAGTCAGACGACAATAAAAAATCCTTTCATCGAGTACCAAAAATATAGTGCGTTGGGCATTTTTATATGCAATAGGATTTGGATGATATTGAATTTTCAAAATCAATTTTTTTTACCTGACTTCCTCCCCTTAACTTGAAGGGTTGTAAACCTTCATCATTGAAGGTTTCAAAATGAGTAAATTATTGAAGGGTTTTGTTACTTGGGAAAACTTTGTAATACTTGAGACTATATTCTGTGATTTTTTAAAGAATTTTTTACACAGCTAATTATGAACTGCATGCATTTTTGCATAATTGGTTAATTGTTTATTTTTACTGTTACACTAAAAAGTTTAACCGAGTTAAAAATTTATCTGTGGCTTTTAGATACTTTCAAAAGATTTTTAAAGGATATCTCGTCAAAATATATTTTCATCAAATAATACATCCCCATATTTCTCCATTCCTTTTTTTTTAATTGTTAAAAAATGTAAACGTCAAAAAATGATTATCACTGCAGAATCATTAAAAATTTCATTCCACCATTAATTTATATATTCCAAAAAAGAGTGACGTCTTATTTCAACTGTGAAAAATACTTTTTCCAATAATGTATCTATTATTAAACTAACAAATTAGCCTAAATTAGTTAGAAGTCGATTATTCAATTCCAATTCCTTTTTTTTATTACAAAATTCATATTTGTCGATTAGTGACGTTACAAAATCATTCAACGTCAACAAATGCGTAAAGCTCAACTATAATTTTTTCCTTATTTCTCTTTCGTGACATCCGCCAGTCAGATAAGGCGTAAATCTAATGCGCGAGGTTTTTTTAAGCTATTACAAGCACGACAGTAATATAGCGAAAATTTTCTAGGAGCTCATAAAAGCGCCTCTCTATCTGTCGAATAAACTAGCCGTCGCTTCGAGGGTGAATGAGAAAGAGGAGAGAAAAAAAAAAAGAAAAAAGATATTCGGGTCGGCGAACCGACGATTAATAACGATTTTTCAGAAGGCTCTGCGTGTGTCCAAGTCGCAACCCTCTTTATCTTTCATTCCTTTAATTTCTCCCCTTTTTCTTCTCATAGATTTAGCCTCGAGGTGAAACGCGCTCACTTCGTCCCTTCCATCAAGAAATAATCGCAAACGGAAGTCAAAGCCACACCTTTACCGTTAGGTGATGGCGATGCCACCTTAAACTATCGGCAACTACCCTTTTCGCTTTCCCCCACCTCAGACATATATTAATATTAATGACAGCAAAACTCAGCGTTCGCAGCTTAATGCAAAGATCGATATAGCAAATATGACGAATTTTCGGGCAAGGCATCGATGATTGACATGATTTAAGGATGTACGAGCGGTACAGTCACTCCAAATGTGAGTTTCAGAGAAAATTTCCGACCCTTCCCAACGGAATAAAAATCGGAAAAAAATTTAATCAACAAATTGATGAATTAAAAAATTGTTTATGATTTTTTAATTCATCAATTAAAATTCAAAATTCATCACCGACAACCTAACGTTTTTTTTTCGAATGACAATGATTTATCAATTTTTTCCGAATACATATGAATTTTTTCAGAATTTTGAATTTTTTAATTTCTTTAGAAAATGCACGAATTTTTTTATTTTTCGCGCTTTTCTCAAAAATAAAAAATTAAATTAAAGAATTCTGAAAAAATTCATAAGTATTCGGAAAAATTGACAAATCATTCTAATTTTAAAAAAATGTATTTTCATCAATTTGTTAATAACATTTTGGATTTATTATTATGCAAAATCGATTTTTTCAGCAGCTTTTACATGCTTGATTTTTTCTAATTTTTGTCCCATCGAAACTCACTGAAACTTGAATGAAAATGATTTGTCAATTTTTTCCGAATACACATGAATTTTTTTCAGAATTTTTTCTTTATTTTGAATTTTTATTTAAATTTAGAGCATGCGCGAATTTTTTTATTTCTCGCGCTTTACTCAAAAACAAAACAAAAACGTAAAGAATTCTGAAAAAATTCATACGTATTCGGAAAAATTGACAAATTATTTTAATGACAAAAAAATGTTATTTTCATCAATTTGTTAATAAAATTTTGGACTTATTATTATGCAAAGTCGATTTTTTCAGCAGCTTTTACATGCTTGATTTTTTCTAATTTTTGTCCCATCGGGAAGTGTTAGAAATTTTTTTCTGAAACTCACGTTTGGTGAGACTGGACATCCTTAATGGTGATATTTCCGTAATTACGAATTTTTCAACAAACTAACTTTTTTTTTTCCGAATGAAAATGATTTGTCAATTTTTTCCGAATACATATGAATTTTTTCAGAATTATTTCTTTATTTTCAATTCTTTTATTTATTTAGAAAATGCGCGAATTTTCTTAATTTTTCGCTCTTTTCTCGAAAATTAAAAATATAACTTAAAGAATTCTGAAAAAATTCATACGTATTCGGAAAAATTGACAAATTATTTTAATGACAAAAAAAAATTAGTTTCATCAATTTAATAATATCAATAAAATCGATTTTTTCGAATTTTTGTCCCATCGAGAAGTGTTTGAAATTTTTTCTGAAACTCACGTTTGGTGGGACTGTACATCCCCTTAATGGTGATATTTCCGTAACTACGAGTCACGTCATTTCTTGGCATGATATGGCATCGATATTAATAACATAACTGCTTGCGCAGTGACTTGCTCGCTTAAGCATCATCCATTGAATCGCGTTCTAAGGAATCAGAGTGTTCTCGTTCGATTATTTGGAAACGAAGAGATCTCGACCATGGCGCACCCCTTAAGCCGCACTACCTCCGACAGCGAGCCAATAAATTGAAATTAATCGCATCTCCGGGCATCGCTTTGATTCCACTCGATTTAACACTCGCTCGCCGGAATTTCCTAGCGTAAGCATCGCTTACCACAAGAAATCTTTCGGCCACTATCTCTCTATTTATCAAGGCAAAAACGATTTTACGTATGATTCATTCCTTCCATCTTTTCGATGGGATATTTATCTTTGTGCGACATTTTCTGAATGATTTATGAACTTTCTTATTTACAAGATTCTTGTAATAGTTAATACGAAGTTCTTTAAATTTTTTCAAAATTATTGGCTTTATCGATTTGGAAATTTTATTGATTTTTGCATTATTTGCAAAATTGGTCTTATTTTTCGTTTGAAACATTTTCTTAAAGATTTATGGGCTTTGTTATTTATGAGGATGTTGTACTAGTTAAAATAAAGATCTGTACATTTTTTTTAGAAATGTTTGCATTATTTTACGTAAAATTTCTTCTATTTTTTGTTCCCATTTCTATATTAAGAGTGTTATCGAGCTCTATTATTTTTTGTTGCTTTTACACATCTATATGGAATTTGTGCTGGAGTTTACAATAAATCAAAGATGTTTTCTGGGTAAAATTAATTTTTCAACAGTATTTTAACGAAAAATCATGAAAATATGGGAAAAAAAGTAGAACCTTGCACATTGCTTCCTCATTATTTTTCGCTGTTACACAAAGCTCCCTCTATGTGGAAGCAGTATGTTATTCAATTTTGGCTTCCTCATAAAGAAAACTTTGTAAAAAGCGAAAAATAATGAGGAAGCAATGTGCAAGGTTCTACTTTGCATCCTTTTTTGAATTAGATAAATAAACATGTTGTGAATTCGTTTTTTCTATTTCGTTATTCCGTTATTTCGTTATTATTAGAGCGTTTTCGAAAGTAAACGTGATGACGTATATTATTAAAAATAATTCAACATTCCATAAAATCACAAATTCCATACCGTTTGTCACTAAATTATACATATATAATGGCTGAATATTGTTTCATTTATATACAAAATTTGAGCTCGCTGTTTCAAGTTTTGCAAAAGTTACAATAGAGCGATAATGTCAATTTTTTTAAAAATTCAAAATTCCATAAAATCTGAACTACTTTACCGATTCGAACTAAATTCAATACCAAACAGCATTGAGTGCACCTACTCTTATAACCAACTGTTTAGCAAAATAGACTAAATTTTACGAAAGTTAGAGCGACCACATCCTTTTTTCAAAAAATTCAAAACGGCATAAAATCGAAATTTTCGCACAGATTTTGTCGAAAATTGGTACAGTTGAAGAGGGTCTGCTGCTATACCAGTGAGCCAAATTTGAGCGCGATATACAAAACCGTTCTTGAGTTATCGGCGTTCGAATTTTCGGAGTTGTATACATACACACACACACACACACACACACATACATACGGACATTTTTGCTTCCTCATAGAGGAAGCTTTGTTTTCATGAAAATTTTTTTTTCGATATTTTTATGTCAGGACACTTAGAATTGCCCAAAACGTCCAGAAAAGTGATCTAGGAAAAATATCCGTATGTATGTATGTGTGTGTGTGTGCGTGTGTGTGTGTATGTATACAACTCCGAAAATTCGAACGCCGATAACTCAAGAACAGTTTTGTATATCGCGCTCAAATTTGGCACACTAGTGTATCAGCACACCCTCTTCAACTGTACCAATTTTTGACAAAATCTATGCGAAAATTTCGATTTTATGCCGTTTTGAATTTTTTGAAAAAAGGATGTGGTCGCTCTAACTTTCGTAAAATTTAGTCTATCTTGCTAAATAGTTGGTTATAAGAGTAGGTGCACTCAATGCTGTTTGGTATTGAATTTGGTTCGAATCGGTAAAGTGGTTCAGATTTTATGGAATTTTGAATTTTTCAAAAAATTTACATTATCGCTCTATTGTAACTTTTACAAAACTTGAAATAGCGAGTTCAAGTTTTGCATATAAATGAAACAATATTCAGCCATTGTATATGTATAATTTAGTGACAAACGGTGTGAAATTTGTGATTTTATGGAATGTTGAATTATTTTTAATAATATATGTTATCACATTTACTTTCGAAAACGCTCTAATAATAACGAAATAACGGAATAACGAAATAGAAAAAGCGAATTCACAACATGTTTATTTATCTAATTTAATAAAGGATGCAAAGTAGAACCTTGCACATTGCTTCCTCATTATTTTTCGCTTTTTACAAAGCTTCCTCTATGAGGAAGCCAAAATTGAATAACATACTGCTTCCTCATAGAGGGAGCTTTGTAAAAAGCGAAAAATAATGAGGAAGCAATGTGCAAGGTTCTACTTTGCATCCTTTTTTTCTAGATCACTTTTCTGGACGTTTTGGACAATTCTAAGTGTCCTGACATAAAAATCTCGAATTTTTTTTTTTCATGAAAACAAAGCTTCCTCTATGAGGAAGCACAATGAATAAAAGTGTAGTGAAGGATAGAAAAAATCGGCGAATATCAGGATATATATATATATTTGTAAAATATGATTGATTGACTTCCGAAGCACGATAACAAGCCGAAAACTTGTCTGCAATCACACGATCGCCGACAATTTGAAAGTTTTTCGCATCAAAAACTTCAGAATTTCGTAGCCGTCTCTCGTGAAATCGATGCAACATCGTTGTGCTTGCATAACTCGGACACGAGAAATTTTCAGGAGTCGAAAAACTTGGCTTCGAAACTTCCCTCTTCTCCAACATGGTTATAACTATTAACGCTCCAAGTCACAGGTTATTGCAAAGTGAAAATCTGGCAAAACTTTTGATTGTATTATGCAATATTATAAGAAAACGACGAAATAAGACCACGTCGACGTGAATAAAATTTTTTTGCTGCCTGCTTTGGTTGCACAGCATCTAGAAATGATAAAAACAATATTTTTTAAAAATTAGATATAATTTTCTAGTTCAAATTACTAACAAATTAATTTTTTTCTGTTTCAGGTACGTATTCAAACTGAAGAATAAATTTACACGTCCAAACTTCGTAAGTCATTAAATATAGAACGAGCATAGTAATTTTTAAGTACAAATTTTATATCGATCAAATACAACTCACTTGAAATAAATACGATTTATTTAAATGAAATAAATTCTGTTTGATGAAAATAAAATTCAATTATACTAGTATTTGAAAAAGAAATTTATTTAATTACTGGCCTGGTAGGATTGTGTTCAAATAAAATAGAATTTATTGTATACAAATAAATCGCATTCGTTTTTAATCAAATTTACTTGTTGTAAATAAAATTTCATTTATATCAAATAAATCCCATATCTGATGCAAATAAAATTTTATTTATTTCAAATAGATCCCATATTTGATTCAAATAAAATTTCATTTATTTCAAATAGATCCCATATTTAATTCAAATAAAATTTCATTTATTTCAAATAGATCCCATATTTAATTCAAATAAAATTTCATTTATTTCAAATAAATCCCATATTTGATTCAAATAAAATTTTATTTATTTCAAATAGACCCATATTTGATTGAAATAAAATTTTATTTATTTCGAATAGACCCATATTTGATTGAAATAAAATTTCATTTATTTCAAGTAGATCCCATATTTGATTCAAATAAAATTTCATTTATTTCAAATAGATCCCATATTTGATTCAAATAAAATTTCATTTATTTCAAATAGATCGCATATTTGATTCAAATAAAATTTCATTTATTTCAAATAGATCCCATATTTGATTCAAATAAAATTTAATTTATTTCAAATAGATCCCACATTTCATTCAAATAGATCCCATATTTGATTCAATTAAAATTTCATTTATTTCAAATAGACCCATATTTGATTCAAATAAAATTTCATTTATTTCATATCGATCCCATATTTGATTCAAATAAAATTTCATTTATTTCAAATAGATCCCATATTTGATTCAAATAAAATTTCATTTATTTCAAATAGATCCCAAATTCGATTCAAAATAAAATTTCATTAATTTCAAATAGATCCCATATTTGATTCAAAATAAAATTTCATTTATTTCAAACAGATCCCATATTTGATTCAAATAAAATTTCATTTATTTCAAATAGATCCCAAATTTGATTCAAATAAAATTTCATTTATTTCAAATAGACCCATATTTGATTCAAATAAAATTTCATTTATTTCAAATAGATCCCATATTTAATTAAAATAAAATTTAATTTATTTCAAATAGATCCCATATTTAATTCAAATAAAATTTCATTTATTTCAAATAGATTCCATATTTAATTCAAATCAATTTTTTTTTTCAAATAGATCCCATATTTGATTAAAATAAATCCATGAGTCCGATTTCTCTGGGTGTAATTTTTCAAAGCTCTCATTTTGAAAAAATCTTGATATTCGATTTCATTATTATTATCGAAACTCAGACGTCAATGAAAAATTTGTCGTGCATACCGAAAGATCTTTCTCCGTATCTCTCCGTCTCCCTTAACTGGTTGTTCGTGGTCCTTCTAGTAGCGCGAACACAACTGAAGAAACGACGTCTGGAGCCACGAAGGGATAGAAGTAAAAGAGCGACAGAGAGAAGCACTTTATGCGTTTCTTTCGGCTCGGCCGTTTCGTTTGCAATAATTTATGCGAGAAGACAGCTTGAGAAATGACCGCTGGCTCCTTGTGCAACCTTAATTTGCAACAGTTTACTTCAGGAACGCTTTGAGAAATGGTCGACCGACGATATATATACGACGATGGGAGCTTCGAGTGGCTATGATCAAGGGCGCATACGGATTGCATGGTCAATGTGTGCCCTACCTTTCATCCCTTTTCGTTCGGTCCCAGCCAAATTCGATGGCACGAAAATAAAAAGGCCGCATGAGACACCTTAAGCGATAGATATATATGCGAGTATCGAAATATTTCTTTTTCAGTATTCTATTCGTTCAAATAGTTGCAAGCAATTTACTAACAGTCATTTCCAACCTCTTATTATTTCCATTATTTCCAACCTCTTATTATTTCACAAATAATCCGATGAATATACATATATTTTTTGTTACAGAATTAAGAATTAATTGCAAAGTTACCCGAAAATCAAAGTGGCTGTTGATTCTTTGTATTATACACTGTTAGAAATTTTTTATGAAAATTAATATAAAGTATTGGAAGTTTTTTTGCGGATACGCGTATATTAAATTTAATATACAAATATTAATTAATATACAAAAATATTGTTGTAAAATTAATGCAAAGTATACTAAACACTTCATAAACGTTTTGTTTATAATATAATTATTGAAATTTTACAATATATCTGTATATTAAATGAGATTTAATATACCGTATCTGCAAAAGAACTTCCAATACATATATTAATTTTCAAAATATTTTTAACAGTGTATTATAAATAGCATATTAATAGAATAAATTAATAAATTACAGCAATAATTTGTAGCATTTTTAAGCGAATTTATGTAAAAGGTAACTGCTATTTTCATTTCTAAGAAATTTTTATACATTTTTTTACCAATGTGATAAAATATTATATAAAAAATAATTAATATTACGGAATTTGTGAAATAAATAAATAATTTTGTCGAAATTTAATTATGGACTATAAAATAGTTTGGGCCGAAAATCTCAAGCAAAATTTCCAAAAATTCGCCAAACGAGAATCCCAAAAAAAATGAAGACACTTTATAATATTTTTCTTAATAATTTTCATCCAGACTTTCAACCGATCTCATAAAATCTCCGAGCAACATAAATCGCAGTTGACAAAAAGTCTAATTATTGCATATATCAGTACAAAAAAAATGTCATAAAATAATACCAAACTCGACCATAACCGAACGAATAATTGAAGCTGAAAAAGCGATCTTAAAATTGACATCTCGTGTCCTAATACAAATAATAGTGATTTTGTCAACATTTAATTATGGACTAAAATTTAATCCGAGCGAAAAATCTCAAACGAAATTTCCAAAAATTCGACAAACGAGATTTCCAAAAAAATGAAGACACTATACAATTTTTTTCCTCAATAATTTTCATCCAGACTTTCAACCGATCTCATAAAATCTCCGAGCAACATAAATCGCAGTTGACAAAAAGTCTAATTATTGCATATATCAGTGCAAAAAAAAATGCCATAAAATAATAGCAAGCTCGACCATAACCGAAGGAATAATTGAAGCTGAAAAAGCGATCTTAAAATTGACATCTCGTGTCCTAATACAAATAATAGTGATTTTGTCAACATTTAATTATGGACTAAAATTTAATCCGAGCGAAAAATCTCAAACGAAATTTCCAAAAATTCGACAAACGAGATTTCCAAAAAAATGAAGACACTATACAATTTTTTTCCTCAATAATTTTCATCCAGACTTTCAACCGATCTCATAAAATCTCCGAGCAACATAAATCGCAGTTGACAAAAAGTCTAATTATTGCATATATCAGTGCAAAAAAAAATGCCATAAAATAATACCAAGCTCGACCATAACCGAAGGAATAAGTGAAGCTGAAAAAGCGATCTTAAAATTGACATCTCGTGTCCTAATACAAATAATAGTGATTTTGTCAACATTTAATTATGGACTAAAATTTAATCCGAGCGAAAAATCTCAAACGAAATTTCCAAAAATTCGACAAACGAGATTTCCAAAAAAATGAAGACACTATACAATTTTTTTCCTCAATAATTTTCATCCAGACTTTCAACCGATCTCATAAAATCTCCGAGCAACATAAATCGCAGTTGACAAAAAGTCTAATTATTGCATATATCAGTGCAAAAAAAATGCCATAAAATAATAGCAAGCTCGACCATAACCGAAGGAATAATTGAAGCTGAAGCAGCGATCTTAAAATTGACATCTCTAATACCCGTAACGATATTAGACAATAACTATTATAGTAGCAATTCACTTAATACCCAGTCACACTATCCCGAGCCAATAAGTATACATTACTCGGCAAAGGGGGCAAACGAATCATAGAAGCGAGACAGAAACTCTCGAAGAAACGAACAAAGGAATGGTCCATAGGCATTTGCGCTGTAGAGAAGATATAAAACGCGCAAGGAACTTCGTAATCCTCGGGTATCCCGAGTATCTCTCTGGTACAGTACATTCCACGCCTTATAACCGATGCTGTTGCTGCTTCTGCTGCGTATTCTGACTTCCAGTGATGCCGCGGTTGCTTCCAGCCGGTGGAATCGTCCATAGAGTCCATTACCTTCCGCACTGAGCCGCGCATCGCGAGAGTATCACATAGAGAAGAGATAGGAACGAATGAACGAATGAGAAGCGATCTGTTGGCAAGAAATAAAGGTGCGGAGAGATGCGTGAGGCCAAACGATGAGGAAAGAGAAAGACAGATGTCGAGAGAAAAGCGAGGGAGTACTTCAGGGATGAAGTCAATTACATTATGCATATGAACAGCAGAAGCAGCAACAGCACCAGCAGCAAGAGTAGCGCGTCGGGGCAATACAAGAAGCAATCGCTCGGCGCGTACCGGCATGCCACTGCTAAATTAACTACCTACCTAGTTGTGCGTAATGTAATAATGTACCGACGAGGCCTCGGCACTAGCAATACCATCACCGAGCATTCCATCTGTGAGCAACAGCATCACTGAGCATCGCAAAGTAGTGATGGTGATACTACTGGGGTTCCTTCTGCAACCGCGAAACCTATCTCAAACTTTCCTTGCCTTAGACTGAGGTCCGGATGTTCTTTTTTTGTTATTTTTTAAGCAAAGCCCACATTGTACTACATTGCTGCGAAAGGAGCATCTTTTTATGTGGCCTGAGAGTTTAAAAGTATATTGGAAATGGTGCAGAGTGAGTTTGGATCGTTTGATAACAGGCTTGGGTCGGTCCGAAATAGTAAGTGATAGTGTGCGGTTGATTGAATTTTTTTGTTTGCAAGCAAGCACTCTGAAAAATTGTCGTGATACAAAGAGGCAGTGCAATTCTTCGGCTAGCATGAGAGTACAGAAGTATGTTCGAACTGGTTCACAGCAAATTCGGACTGTTTGATGACAGGTTCGAGGATGTCCGAAATAGTTCGAAACAGGGTTTGGATGTTCTGTTGACATTCTAGCTCTCGGAGAAATAATGGTGCTATGCAGCTTACACAAATCTTTATCTAGCATGAGAGTTTATAAGTATATTGGAACTAGTGCAGAGTGAGTTTGAACCATTTCATAACAGGTTCGAGTCTGTTCGAAATAGTGTGCGACAGTGTTTGGTTGATTGCATTTTTTGCGATTCAAGCAATCGGGAAAATTTTAGTCATACAAAGGTAACGCAATTCCTCAACCAGCATGAGATTATACAAGTATATTCGAAACTGGTACAGAATGAGTTTGGATCGTTTGATAACAGGTTTGGGTCGGTCCGAAATAGTAAGTGATAGTGTGCGGTTGATTGAATTTTTTTGTTTGCAAGCAAGCACTCTGAAAAATTGTGATCATACAAAGAGGCAGTGCAATTCTTCGGCTAGCATGAGAGTATAGAAGTATGGTCGAACTGGTTCACAGCAAGTTCGGACTGTTTGATGACAGGTTCGAGGATGTACGAAATAGTTCGAAACAGGGTTTGGATGATCTGTTGACATTCTAGCTTTCGGAGAAGTAATGGTGCTATGCAGCTTACACAAATCTTCATCTAGCATGAGAGTTTATACGTATATTGGAACTAGTGCAGAGTGAGTTTGAACCATTTCATAACAGGTTCGAGTCTGTTCGAAATAGTGTGCGACAGTGTTTGGTTGATTGCATTTTTTGCCATTCAAGCAATCGGGAAAATTTTAGTCATACAAAGGTAACGCAATTCCTCAACCAGCATGAGAATATACAAGTATATTCGAAACTGGTACAGAATGAGTTTGGATTGTTTGATAACAGGTTTGGGTCGGTCCGAAATAGTAAGTGATAGTGTGCGGTTGATTGAATTTTTTTGTTTGCAAGCAAGCACTCTGAAAAATTGTGGTTATACAAAGAGGCAGTGCAATTCTTCGGCTAGCATGAGAGTATAGAAGTATGGTCGAACTGGTTCACAGCAAGTTCGGACTGTTTGATGACAGGTTCGAGGATGTCCGAAATAGTTCGAAACAGGGTTTGGATGATCTGTTGACATTCTAGCTTTCGGAGACGTAATGGTGCTATGCAGCTTACACAAATCTTCATCTAGCATGAGAGTTTATAAGTATATTGGAACTAGTGCAGAGTGAGTTTGAACCATTTCATAACAGGTTCGAGTCTGTTCGAAATAGTGTGCGACAGTGTTTGGTTGATTGCATTTTTTGCCATTCAAGCAATCGGGAAAATTTTAGTCATACAAAGGTAACGCAATTCCTCAACCAGCATGAGAATATACAAGTATATTCGAAACTGGTACAGAATGAGTTTGGATCGTTTGATAACAGGTTTGGGTCGGTCCGAAATAGTAAGTGATAGTGTGCGGTTGATTGAATTTTTTTGTTTGCAAGCAAGCACTCTGAAAAATTGTGGTCATACAAAGAGGCAGTGCAATTCTTCGGCTAGCATGAGAGTATAGAAGTATGTTCGAACTGGTTCACAGCAAGTTCGGACTGTTTGATGACAGGTTCGAGGATGTCCGAAATAGTTCGAAACAGGGTTTGGATGTTCTGTTGACATTCTAGCTCTCGGAGAAATAATGGTGCTATGCAGCTTACACAAATCTTTATCTAGCATGAGAGTTCATAAGTATATTGGAACTAGTGCAGAGTGAGTTTGAACCATTTCATAACAGGTTCGAGTCTGTTCGAAATAGTGTGCGACAGTGTTTGGTTGATTGCATTTTTTGCCATTCAAGCAATCGGGAAAATTTTAGTCATACAAAGGTAACGCAATTCCTCAACCAGCATGAGCATATACAAGTATATTCGAAACTGGTACAGAATGAGTTTGGATCGTTTGATAACAGGTTTGGGTCGGTCCGAAATAGTAAGTGATAGTGTGCGGTTGATTGAATTTTTTTGTTTGCAAGCAAGCACTCTGAAAAATTGTGGTCATACAAAGAGGCAGTGCAATTCTTCGGCTAGCATGAGAGTATAGAAGTATGTTCGAACTGGTTCACAGCAAGTTCGGACTGTTTGATGACAGGTTCGAGGATGTCCGAAATAGTTCGAAACAGGGTTTGGATGTTCTGTTGACATTCTAGCTCTCGGAGAAATAATGGTGCTATGCAGCTTACACAAATCTTTATCTAGCATGAGAGTTTATAAGTATATTGGAACTAGTGCAGAGTGAGTTTGGACCATTTCATAACAGGTCCGAGTCTGTTCGAAATAGTGTGCGACAGTGTTTGGCTGATTGCATTTTTTTGCCATTCAAGCAATCGGAGAATTTTTAGTCATACAAAGGTAACGCAATTCCTCAACCAGCATGAGAATATACAAGTATGTTCGAACTGGTTCACAGCAAGTTCGGACTGTTTGATGACAGGTTCGAGGATGTCCGAAATAGTTCGAAACTGGGTTGGGATTATCGAATTCTGTTGGCATTCGATTCCTCGGAGAAATAATGGTGCTACGCAGTTTACGTATATTCAAGCTGGTTCACAGCAAGTTCGGACCATTTGATGACAGGTTCGAATCTGTCCGAAATAGTTCGAAACTGGGTTGGGATTATCGAATTCTGTTGCCATTCGATTCCTCGGAGAAATAATGGTGCTACGCAGCTTACACAAATCTCCATCTGGTCTAAAAGTTTACAAGTACAATATTTGAACTGATACAGAGTGAGTTCATAACAGGTCCGAGTCTATCCGAAATAGTGCGAAACGGATTTGGTTAATCGAACTCTGTTGATTCTAGCTCTCGAAGAAATAATGTTTCTACGCAGCTTACAGAAATCTTTATCCGCCATGTGAGTATACTATATTCAAACTGGTACAGTGTGAGTTTGAACCGTTTGATGACAGGTCCGAGGTTCTCCGAAATAGTGCAATACAGGTTCTTCATTTGGCATGAGAATATGCCAGTATATTCAAACTGGTTCACAAAAAGTTCAGAAATTAATTTGATGACAGGTCCGAGGTTGTCCGAAATAGTATTTGGTTGATAGAATTTATTTGGCATTCCAGCACTCTGAAACATTGTGATGATACAATGAGATAGCACAATTCTTCATCCAGTCTGAGAGTATACAAGTATATTCGAACTGGTTCACAGCAAGTTCGGACCATTTGATGACAGGTCCGAAATAGTGCGAAAGCAACTTTGATAATTGATAATTTTGTAACTCATAAAAAAAACTGAAATCCTTATAAAATTCACGAGACTGTTGCAAAATTGTATTCTTCGAAATCACGTAAAAAATATATATAAATCTTTTCTGTTAATTTTCGCAGTATTCACGATTTAACTCCTCATTCCATATTCCATACTTGTACCTCTAAACGAGTCACTTTACCTTAACAGCTTTGACCGTTATTCAAACCCGAGTATTTCAAAGTACTTGCGCAATTGCCAGTGGAGTAGGTCAAGCAATTCCAATTGCATTTCATTTTCACCTTTAAAAAAAATTCCCCGCGATACTTAAATCACTTTTACCCAGTAAACATTGAGTTTTACCCGCACCAAACAGACATAATCATATCGATATCATTCCAATCACAAACTAAAAAAAAAAAACGTGTATCACGTCATTCCTCCTACCAAAAATGGCTGTTAATATTCCGCAAATAGTTCGATATTAACACAAGTAATTTTATTTCAATAAAAATCAAACTTTATCGAATATGGATCGACACTCGACATCGAGTGCTTTTGGCATGCTCCGGATATCAATTTGATAACTATCGAAGAACGTCGAGAATTGCAACGGCAATACGATAACATATGCATAATATCGAGATACACTATATAAACATATATATATATATATATATTACAAATATACAAATGCTTTGACTCTCACGGTCATCGGTTTCACACGACATCTAATTAACGTTGAATTATTTGTTTAACCCAACATAAACTTAGTAACCAAGACGAAGACAAGAAATGCAAATTTTTTTTTTTTCTCAGATTTCCGAGCAAGTTATTCTCAATCCCGTTAGTCTCTTTAATATGTCACACTCCCCCATCTATGCTTATGAGAAATAGCGACTTCTGTCGCATTTTCTCCACTCGAATTTACAGCAATAATTTCTATCACTTTGTCTCTCTCGTTTCGCTCTCTTATCGTCGAGCATTACGCGAAAACCGGCTGAACGCGAGCTGCAAGCCGGTTTTCCTATTGCTCGATGCTTTACTCTATTTATCTCACTCTTAAGGTAGTCCTTGCGTCTGATATTCATTTCGCATAAGTTCGAGAAAAATTAGAGAAAATTGAAAACTATTCTCGATGATATAAAAATCTGAAAAAATTCAGGCACATTGAAGATACTGAAAAGATTTATTTTGCATAATAACTATTCGAAAATGTTATTAACAAATAGATTAAAAACAAAATGATTTAACAAATTTACCGAAAACTCACATTTTTTTAAAATGAAAATGATTCGTTCATTTTTCTGAATAAGTATGAATTTTTTCAGATTTTTTAATTCACTTTCAATTTTTTTGTTTTTCACATGGAAAAAATATAGAATCCAAAGTGAATTTAAAAATCTGAAAAAATTCATACGTATTCAGAAAAATGAACGAAACATTTTTGTTTATTAAAAATCTGGGTTTCCGAGGTTTATTAAGCAACTTTTTTTTTCAGCGATTTGTTAATAAAATTTTAGAATTATTATTGTGCAAAATTAACCTTTTCAGTATGAATTTTTGCACATTTTTTTTATTCACTTTGAATTTATTTCTTTTTTATATGGAAAAATATGTGAAAATAACACACAATTCAAAATGAATTAAAAAACCCGAAAAAATTCATACGTATTCAGAAAAATGAACGAAACATTTTTATTTTTTAAACATCTGGGTTTCCGAGGTTTATTAAGCAATTTTTTTTTTTTCAGCAATTTGTTAATAAAATTTTAGAATTATTATTGTGCAAAATTAATCTTTTCAATATGAATTTTTGCAAATTTTTTTTATTCACTTTGAATTTATTTCTTTTTTATATGGAAAAATATGTGAAAATAACACAAAATTCAAAGTGAATAAAAAAACCTGAAAAAATTCATACGTATTCAGAAAAATGAACGAATCATTTTCGTTTTTAAAAAATCTGGGTTTCCGAGAGATTTATTAAACAATTTTTTTTCAGCAATTTGTTAATAACATTTTAGAATTATTATTGTGCAAAATTAATCTTTAAAGTGCATGAATTTTTTCAAATTTTTATACCGTCGAGAAGAGTTTGCAATTCGCTCTCATTTTTCTTCAACTTATGCGAAATGAATACCAGACGCAAAGACTACCTTAAACACTTCGGAATGGCAGCAGCGACGAGCAACTGGTTCAGAAATCGAAATCGTCGCACGCTGCTTGCCGAGACTTCTCTCCGAGTGTTGATAAAGTGTTCATGCAAGTACGTGAGCTCGGTAGTGTTGAAAAGAAAAAGAAAAAAAAAAAAAAAATACGAGTAGAATTGCACGAGTGAAAAACCCGTTCGTTCTCGACTGGAGAACTTGAACGATATCACGGTCATCGGTGTCGCACGAATGAAATGCGCGCGCAGCCATTTTACACATAGACACAGTGAACCAACGAGCGAATGAAAGAATACCGGAAACAAACTCTTGCACTTATGTATGATGTCTTCGTGACGACCTTGATAAGAATTCTGCTGGATAAGTTCTCAGATGGTTTCCGCAGTAACGCACGTGGGCGTCTTCAGGATTGAGCCTTTTTAGTCTTCCGTTGACATTAGAATTATTTGCCCTAAACTTTATTATACATACGATTTGGAATTTTCGGTTCCAGTTTTATGAAACTCCAGTTTCATAAAATCAGATAGCAAAAAAATGACCTGAATGTCTTAATTAAAAATCTGATGAGTCTCTTAATTAAACTTTTGGAAATATTTGCGTATCACAAAATAAAATAAATTAATAATTTTTCACGCAAATTTTTCCAAAAGTGTCATTAAGAGACTCATCAGATTTTTAAAAAATTTCAGAATAATTAATCATACATGTATGCTTAATTATTCTGAATTTTTTTCTGTAATATAGATACTTTTTATACCAACAAAATAATGTACCACTTTTCAATAATTTATGCAACAAAAAATGTCAGCATCGTAAAAAAGTTCATTCAAAAAGTTATGAATTTATTTTATTTTGTGATATGCAAATTTTTTCAAAAGTTTTATTAAGAGACTCAGTAAAATTATACAAATATTAGGCACTCTAAATTAAGATAGTGAAGAAAATGGCATTTTTTTGTTATTATTACACCGAAACGCGATTTCATAGCAATAACTAATCATTTTTATTTTCACTTACTAACTAAAAAAGTAAAAAAGGAATTATTATTAAAAAACAATATTCTTAGCAACTTTAATATCATTCATTTTTTTCCAATCTTTTCCATGTTGTATAAATTTCGAACGATAGATTAAAAAAATACGTACAATAGCTAGTCATTTTTTATTTCACTTATTAACTTAAAAATTAAAAAATTAACAAATTATAATTAAAAAAGAAAATTCTTAACAACTTTAATGCTGTCTTTAATTTTTATAAACTTATATTTAATAATATATTAATAACTTATATTTAATAAAATTTAATTTTTTTCCAATTTTTTCTGTGTTACAATTTGCTGCAATTCCAATTCAAACTTTCGTTTGAGAATGTATATAAAACATATCCTTAACTGTAATACCGGTCGCAATATAAAATCAGTCAGTAGCGCTGCGAGCACTAAGTACTTCATTAAAACTTGCGACTCAAGTCGCTAGAGGGCGCGTTCACGATTTTTTTTCCAGTCGCTAGAGGACGCGTTCACGATTTTTTTTCCAATCTTTTCCATGTTGTATGAAATTTAAACGATAGATTTAAAAAATACGTACAATAGCTAGACATTTTTAATTCCACTTATTAACTTAAAAATAAAAAAAATCATGAATAAAAAAAAATTCTTAGCAACTTTAATGACATTATTTTTTGTCGAATTTTTTCCGTGTTACAATTTGCTGCAATTCCAATTCAAACTTTTGTTTGCGAATGTATATAAAACATATCCTTAAGTGTAATACCGGTCGCAATATAAAATCAGTTAGTAGCGCTGCGAGCACTAAGTACTTCATTAAAACTTGCGAGTCGAGTCGCTAGAGGGCGCGTTCACGAATTTTTTTTCAGTCGCTAGAGGACGCGTTCACGATTTTTTTCCAATCTTTTCCATGTTGTATAAAATTTAAACGATAGATTTAAAAAATACGTACAATAGCTAGTCATTTTTTATTTCACTTATAAACTTAAAAATTAAAAAAATCATGATTAAAAAAAAATTCTTAGCAACTTTAATGACATTATTTTTTGTCGAATTTTTTCCGTGTTACAATTTGCTGCAATTCCAATTCAAACTTTTGTTTGAGAATGTATATAAAACATATCCTTAACTGTAATACCGGTCGCAATATAAAATCAGTCAGTAGCGCTGCGAGCACTAAGTACTTCATTAAAACTTGCGACTCAAGTCGCTAGAGGGCGCGTTCACGATTTTTTTTCCAGTCGCTAGAGGACGCGTTCACGATTTTTTTTCCAATCTTTTCCATGTTGTATGAAATTTAAACGATAGATTTTAAAAATACGTACAATAGCTAGACATTTTTAATTCCACTTATTAACTTAAAAATAAAAAAAATCATGAATAAAAAGAAATTCTTAGCAACTTTAATGCCATTAATTTTTGTCCAATTTTTTCCGTGTTACAAATTGCTGCAATTCCAATTCAAACTTTTGTTTGTGAATGTATATAAAACATATCCTTAACTGTAATACCGGTCGCAATATAAAATCAGTCAGTAGCGCTGCGAGCACTAAGTACTTCATTAAAACTTGCGAGTCGAGTCGCTAGAGGGCGCGTTCACGATTTTTTTTTCAGTCGCTAGAGGACGCGTTTACGATTTTTTTTCCAATCTTTTCCATGTTGTATGAAATTTAAACGATAGATTTTAAAAATACGTACAATAGCTAGACATTTTTAATTCCACTTATTAACTTAAAAATAAAAAAAATCATGAATAAAAAGAAATTCTTAGCAACTTTAATGCCATTAATTTTTGTCTAATTTTTTCCGTGTTACAAATTGCTGCAATTCCAATTCAAACTTTTGTTTGTGAATGTATATAAAACATATCCTTAACTGTAATACCGGTCGCAATATAAAATCAGTCAGTAGCGCTGCGAGCACGAAGTACTTCATTAAAACTTGCGAGTCGAGTCGCTAGAGGGTGCGTTCACGATTTTATTTCCAGTCGCTAGAGGACGCGTTCACGATTTTTTTCCAATCTTTTCCATGTTGTATAAAATTTAAACGATAGATTTAAAAAATACGTACAATAGCTAGACATTTTTAATTCCACTTATTAACTTACAAATAAAAAAAATCATGAATAAAAAGAAATTCTTAGCAACTTTAATGCCATTAATTTTTGTCTAATTTTTTCCGTGTTACAATTTGCTGCAATTCCAATTCAAACTTTTGTTTGAGAATGTATATAAAACATATCCTTAACTGTAATACCGGTCGCAATATAAAATCAGCCAGTAGCGCTGCGAGCACTAAGTACTTCATTAAAACTTGCGAGTCGAGTCGCTAGAGGGCGCGTTTACGATTTTTTTTTCAGTCCCTAGAGGACGCGTTCACGATTTTTTTTCCAATCTTTTCCATGTTGTATGAAATTTAAACGATAGATTTAAAAAATACGTACAATAGCTAGACATTTTTAATTCCACTTATTAACTTAAAAATTAAAAAATCGTGATTAAAAAAAAATTCTTAGCAACTTTAATGCCATTAATTTTTGTCCAATTTTTTCCGTGTTACAATTTGCTGCAATTCCAATTCAAACTTTCGTTTGAGAATGTATATAAAACATATCCTTAACTGTAATACCGGTCGCAATATAAAATCAGCCAGTAGCGCTGCGAGCACTAAGTACTTCATTAAAACTTGTGAGTCGAGTCGCTAGAGGGCGCGTTCACGATGGCGGCTATCGATTCATCGTCGCTCGATCAAATGATTCGCCCCGGTTAGCCGATCCCATAGCCGATAGTCAACCGTTAGAGCAGCGACAACGACGCGACCATTGACTTTTATATGGTTTGGCATTATGGTGTGCAATAGTGTGTAGGAGAGTCGTCGTCGGCATAGCAATACGATCATACCGACCGGTAGACCCGTTAAGCGATCACGTGTTTTTCACGCTCTGCTGCTGCTCCTGACGCGGAGACTCGAGAGACGAACGTACGAACGCGGATTCGTACACTTTATAATGTACCTAGTATAAATGTACGCCTCTCGCTTCTCTTTGGCATACACAAGAGAATTGTATATATATGTACATACAGCATAGAAATAACCCCGAGATAAAGGGATATTACCTCTAGTGGTGAATTGCTGCGACCTCTTTCCCCTCTCTTTTCCCCCCTCTCCTCCTTGATTCTCCTTTCTATGTCTTTCTTTGCTACGTTGATATTCACCTTCACGACGCACTGTGTTACATATATGGGGCATTATACACAAATCGGACCACCATTAACCACGTTCATTGTCGATATAGCTGATTATTTTTTTAGTCATTCGTCTCAATCGATGTAACATGCTCAATTTTTTTCAAATTTTTCTACGCATATTTCGCACACTTGCGAATTTTTGAAAATTGTTCTGAAAATTGCGTTAAAATTTTGTTCGAATACACGTATCTTATTGGATATAAGTCGTATCGTAAAAAACGTGTATAAAAGTTTTTCGATTTGAAGTATACTTTTATGTAAATTTGATTTTTAATTTATTTATCTATTTTTAGTTTTTGCAACTAATTTTTTTTAGCATCCACAACTATCGAATAGTTACTGCAACTACCAAATAGTTACCTATTTTCATAGTTACCGTGACTATAAAAATATGGACTAAATATTAATAGTTGTCACGTTATACACGGAGAGAAGGATCTGATAAAATTTACCAGACGCTATGGTAAAGATTATCAAACGTGCCTGTTATTGAGAAACCATAGCCGCCACCTGACGAAAAGTACGAGAACTATGAAAATTTCTATCATATACATAGAATTTTTAACCATATTTCGTGGTAAAAATGCTCGTAGTTCTCGTACTTCTTGATAGGTGGCGTCATATCAGCAATTTACGATACATTTTACTAGAAATATGGTAAAACGTATCAGATCCATCTCTCTTACGATTTCTCTGAGTGTAGAGTAATTTACAAAAATTCAAAATAGCGCGAAATATGAGATGGAAAATTTGAAAAAAATGTAGCATGCTCCATCTATTGGAGCGAATGACTAAAAAAAATAATCAACTATATCGACGATGGTCGTGGTAAATGGTGGTCCGATCGGTGTATAATGCCCCATATATATATATATATATACATATGTATACTTTTATGTAAATTTGATTTTTAATTTATTTATTTATTTTTAGTTTTTGCAACTAATTTTTTTTAGCATCCACAACTATCGAATAGTTACTGCAACTACCAAATAGTTACCTATTTTCATAGTTACCGTGACTATAAAAATATGGACTAAGTATTATTAGTTGTCACGTTATACACGGAGAGAAGGATCTGATAAAATTTACCAGACGCTATGGTAAAGATTATCAAACGTGCCTGTTATTGCGAAACCATAGCCACCTGACGAAAAGTACGAGAACTATGAAAATTTCTATCATATACATAGAATTTTTAACCATATTTCGTGGTAAAAATTCTCGTAGTTGTCGTACTTCTTGATAGGTGGCGTCATATCAGCAATTTACGATACATTTTACTAGAAATATGGTAAAACGTATCAGATCCATCTCTCTTACGATTTCTCTGAGTGTAGAGTAATTTACAAAAATTCAAAATAGCGCGAAATATGAGATGGAAAATTTGAAAAAAAAATGTAGCATGCTCCATCTATTGGAGCAAATGACTAAAAAAAAGAATCAACTATATCGACGATGGTCGTGGTAAATGGTGGTCCGATCGGTGTATAATGCCCCATATATATATACATACATATGTATACTTTTATGTAAATTTGATTTTTAATTTATTTACTTATTTTTAGTTTTTGCAACTAATTTTTTTTAGCATCCACAACTATCGAATAGTTACTGCAACTACCAAATAGTTACCTATTTTCATAGTTATCGTGACTATAAAAATATGGACTAAATATTAATAGTTGTCACGTTATACACGGAGAGAAGGATCTGATAAAATTTACCAGACGCTATGGTAAAGATTATCAAACGTGCCTGTTATTGCGAAACCATAGCCACCTGACGAAAAGTACGAGAACTATGAAAATTTCTATCATATACATAGAATTTTTAACCATATTTCGTGGTAAAAATTCTCGTAGTTCTCGTACTTCTTGATAGGTGGCGTCATATCAGCAATTTACGATACATTTTACTAGAAATATCGTAAAAAATATCAGATCTATCTCTCTTACGATTTCTCTGAGTGTAGAGTAATATACAAAAATTCAAAAGTGCGCGAAATATGAGATAAAAAATTTGAAAAAAATGTAGCATGCTCCATCTATTGGAGCGAATGACTAAAAAAAATAATCAACTATATCGACGATGGTCGTGGTAAATGGTGGTCCGATCGGTGTATAATGCCCTATATATATATATATATACATATGCCACTGCATTATGAACGTTGTACGGACGTGTATATGCTATAGCATTATGCTACACTTAACACTGTCAGCCATCCGTAATAAGGTCTTGGAGAGACAGCAATGAGGACGTCCTCGCGTGTGGCTGTCCACGCCCGACCGAGAGATAGTCAGTAGTACCATTCTCTGGCATTGTGCGGCGCTTCCTCCGTCATCACGTTCCCGTAGAATCTGCGATACGACTGATACTATGCATAATTATATATGCACATGTGTAGGGCTCAGATTTGTGGTCACGAGGCAGATAATCGCTAACGCTAAATTCTTGCTGTTGTGTTGTGTGTATAACGAACAATCTAAATGTCAAGGGGACACTCACGGTAGTCGGGGCATGAAGACGGGAATTAGCGAAATGGCGGTTATAAGGTGAGGACTATGTGAACAATCGCTTCGAAGGGAACGGCTGTTTCTGTAAACAGTGAATTGAATACAGGGACAATGAGGTATTTATTGATTAAGCAATTTTCGAGCTATTTATTTATTGAACCACTGTTTAAAGGTAAAAAATTATTAGTGAATTGGTATAATTTATTTTATTTTTAGGTTAAGACACTCAATTTATGGTGAATTGGTTTCGGTTTAATCTTAAGGTAGTTCTGTCGTGAAAGCAATCCAAACTCATATGCATGAATTTTTGACATGTTGAAATTTAGCTATTCATTTTTACTTGCACAAAATCTTGAAGGCTATTACCGAGTATTTGAATGAACAATTAAAACTTGAAAATCGATCTTTTTACATGTCGCTCACGGGAGGGTTGGAAAAATTGATCTTTAAATCGAAAATTAACATACTTAGATCAAAGATAGAGAAAAAATAAAAAGTACTACGGATTCGCAAATAATTCAGGAATTGATGCATCATGAAAAAAGGTGAAGTCTCCGGAATAATGTTTAATTGAACCAAGGTCAAAGTGCACGATACCGGGCCAAATGACGTTTCCTAACCTAATTATCGTGAAAATGAAGTCAAATCCGCACTAAACATATCAACTATTTACAAATAATCGTTTTTATTTGATTACGACAATTTCGAAGGATTCTCGATTATTTTTGATATTATTATTGAAGCAGTCAAAGTGATGCGTATGATTATTTTTTTAATGTCATATAGACTCTGAAATTTATGACTCCGGCGTACCGACAGAACTACCTTAATACACTATGATTTTTTTTTTCTTTGTTATGGTATTTTATACTACTTTAATTTATTACTATCTTGTTTATATGTGCTCTTAGAGAATTTCATCCCAGAACTATCAATAAAAAAATTTCTTATTTTTATTAACGTGAAACTGTGAAATTGTGGCTGAAAGAGAGTTGTAATAACTTTTTCCTTTTAAAATAGAAATTTATTGAAAAATTATCAAGCTTTTGAAAAGAATCATTATTTTTAATAACATTTTTTTAAAATGTACACTTGAATGTTAAAAAATATAATCTGTGGATAATTGTAGCGAAATAATTATTATTACGCCAATTATGAAATATATTTTTATAAGATAAAATAAAATGCGATAAAATAATCGATTTCTGTGAATTTCGTATATTTTTTGTACTTTGAACTATTATAAAACAAATATTGACCCTTTTTACCTTTACAGATTTTTGCAGGTCCAGATTAATTTAATTAATAAAATCCACTCTATCTTAAAAAAAATGCTATCATCAGACCCTTAAATGAGGTACCAATTGATAAACGATAAATTTCCTCCATCGCTCCTTGAGAGCTCCGAAAAAAAAAAAAAAATACAAAATGGCGTTGCGAATATTAGCTCCATCGTATTTTCGTCCTTATGCCGCAATGGCCGATGTCCTGCGACAATGATGCTGACTATATGTCTCGGGTTAAAGAATAAACGGCCATCTTTGACGATATACGAACGCCCAAGAAAGAAGGTGTCCACACACAGGTGTGTAACACGATCGAGGGTGGGCATGTGCTACGCGGAGATCAAAACCCTGTATCGTGTTCCTTTCTCGCAAAGAGGCAGTAGGGCGCTTTCGTTCCCCACAAATGGCCGACGGTGCGGTATTGGTTACAACGGACGTGTGTATACATATATATACTTATATACCGCATAAGCAGCCATCTTTGTGAGACTTCGCGTGCTTCTCTGTGCCGTGGCTCTTTCACTCTTTCACTACGACATATTACTACCGAGACAGACATCGGTTAAGAGCTGTCCAGCAGCTCGTAAGGCTTTCCCTGTTCCGGGAGAGTCACGGTTTCTCCGTCGATGAAGACGATACCTTTCACGAGGGGCGGAGCACTCACAACCCTTCATCTAGCCCATATTTCCACCCTCACACCTCGAAAGCTGTATCGTCAATTCTACCATACAAAACATTTATTTTATTTATTTTATTTATTTTATTTATTTTATTTATTTTGTTTATTTTATTTATTTTATTTATTTTATTTATTTTGTTTATTTTATTTATTTTATTTATTTTATTTATTTTATTTATTTTATTTATTTTATTTATTTTATTTATTTTATTTATTTTATTTATTTTATTTATTTTATTTATTTTATTTATTTTATTTATTTTATTTATTTTATTTATTTTATTTATTTTATTTATTTTGTTTATTTCATTTATTTTATTTATTTTATTTATTTTACTTATTTTATTTATTATATACATAATGCTCTATTGCTCAATCTATGCGCCATTTACGGAACACTACCTTTTGCCACGATTTAAAGGGAACTTAACCGCAAAGGAAAATATGATTCATCTACTAAACCAAAATGATGCGGCGAGCCTAAAGGCGCTTTTTATGTTTATAATAAGATGTTTTAGAATAAGATCCTCGTTGTTGAATGACTAAGATTTGTGTCTCCTAATGTTCTAATGTTAAAATGGAACTTCCCCGCACTATGAATTGTATGTATTCTATATGTGTGCGTAATAAAGATTATTATTATTTTATTTATTTTATTTATTTTATTTATTTTATTTATTTTATTTATTTTATTTATTTTATTTATTTTATTTATTTTATTTATTTTATTTATTTTACTTATTTTATTTATTTTATTTATTTTATTTATTTTATTTATTTTATTTATTTTATTTATTTTATTTATTTTATTTATTTTATTTATTTTATTTATTTTATTTATTTTATTTATTTTATTTATTTTACTTATTTTATTTATTTTATTTATTTTATTTATTTTATTTATTTTATTTATTTTATTTATTTTATTTATTTTATTTATTTTATTTATTTTATTTATTTTATTTATTTTATTTATTTTATTTATTTTATTTATTTTATTTGTTTTATTTGTTTTATTTGTTTTATTTATTTTATTTATTTTATTTATTTTATTTATTTTATTTATTTTATTTATTTTATTTATTTTATTTATTTTATTTATTTTATTTATTTTATTTATTTTGTTTATTTTATTTATTCTACGGTGAACGGGACAAGCCCTTAAAAATAATGATAATAATGGCATATTGAATATATGAAATTTTGACCTAAAAAATATTTGCAATAAATCAAGTTACACAGTTTTTTTTTTTTTTTTTTTTTTTTTTTTTCAATTCGAAGTTAGAAATTAGAAAAAGAAGTTGATTGAAATTACTGGTTTTTAAATATGTTTAATGTTTTAAATGTCGTTATTGTTTATTTAAGTTAAATAAATTGTCGTACTTTTTTTTTGTACAATTAACAAAAAACATTCAGTTCAGTTAGAAAAGTAGAAAATTTTGATTTTTTTTTTAACATAGTTTGGTGTATGGTAGAAAAGTGTGAGAGGATTAACTCGGAAAACCATATTCCATCCGTTAAACCCTCGTGAGACTGTTACAGCCACTTCAATTGACTATATTTCTCGTTGACCCGTAAATTACAAATTTTGTAAGCCGCTCGAAGCAACAGACCAGCAACACATCGGAGAACCTTATGCGAGAGTGAGCCCTTTTCGTCGATTCCAAGCACGTCTGCTCGCCACCCTCTCAACCACCCCAGAGCCTAATTTTAAACTCGACGCCCACGAATAATCGCCAGCGGTATAGTATTTTTAAAATAAACTTCTCAGACTACACGGACTGATACTTTTACCTGAAGCATGCTTCGAGTGAATAAGGGCTTTCCGGGCGTAGCTACAATACTACCCTACCACATGCAACAACTGCCAGCAAAGCTTTTAATTAGAATTATTAAATATTACGAGCGTCGAGTCCGGGCTTTATAATTTCCGGGTTTTCCAGACTTTAGACTGCTGGAACGTTGTATGGACAGAACGAAAAATGTTATTCATTTGTGAAATATATTTCAGTAAAACCAAGTACCAAAGTAACATCGAATTCTACGGGGATTTTTAATGATCCGATAATATATTTGCATTAGACAAAATGTTATCTTATCGTACAGCATAATTAATGTGTTTTTCATGGTATAGATTTTTTTTGGGACTGATTAAGTTTCTTATGATATTCTCTAGGTGATCTATTTTTTTTATTCTTGAAACGGCGAAACAAAAATAGATTTTTGACAAGAAGTGACGGAAATTAATTTTTAATCGATGCGACTATTTTTTTATAGTTACGATAACAATAAAATAATTTGTCTCCTTGTTTTAATTAGATAAATAAACATGTTGGGAATTCGCTTTTTCTATTTCGTTATTCCGTTATTTCGTTATTATTAGAGCGTTTCCGAAAGTAAATATCATAACGTATATTTGTAAAAATAATTCAACATTCCAAATTATACATATGTAATGTCTAAATATTTTTTTCATTTACATACAAAATTTGAGCTCGCTATCTCAAGTTTTGCGAAAATTACAATAAAGCGATATTGACAATTTTTAGAAAAATTCATAATTCCATAAAATCTGAACCACTTTACCGATTCGGGCCAAATTCAATACGAAACAATATTGAGTGCACCTGCTCTTATAAACAACTATTTAGCAAAATAGACTAAATTTTACGAAAGTTAAAGCGCCCACGACGTTTTTTAAAAAAATTAAAAATTTCATAAAATCGAAATTTGTGTATATAATTTGTCAAAAACTGCACCAATTAAAGAGGGGATAGTACTTCACTTGTGTACCAAATTTCAGCTCGATAGCAAAAACCATTCTTCCGTTATAGACGATTGAATTTTCGAAGTTGTAGTTTTTCTTTTTGTAGTTTTTAATTTTCGAAGTTGAAGTTTCGAACACACAAACACACACACACACACATAAATGAAGCATTCTCTGTCAATTCAGCCACTTTTTTTTTCGACCCTCTCCGATTTGCCCTATAATTGATTATATGAATGAACCACTAAAAGACACTCTATGTGAATTTTTTCAGATTTTTTAAAATAATTTTTCAGAAAATGGCTTTTTTTATTCTAGCGCCAATATCTCAGAATTTTGAAGTTACTGAAAAAAAATGTCTGCACATAAAAGTTGTCGTTTATTGTTAGCTTTCGAGCGGAATATTCCAAATAATTGTCACGTTCCTGTGAGTATAATTTTTTTCCGAAAAATGGAGGAATTATTGTTTAATTAAAAAAAGGATATTTTTTTTTACTGAAAAAATTACAGAGTATTACTACATGACTGTTGATATCACAAAAAAATCGCCAAAGTGGCACCGATCGATCTTCTGGTATTAAAAAATGCATTTGTGTGAAAGTTCCGAAAAACGGGGGCATTATTATTTTTTTGATAAAAAAAAGGTTACTTTTTTTTGGCTAATAAAATTACAGAGTATTCTTGCATGACTGTAGATATTGCAAAAAAAATCATCAGAGTGGTACGGATCGAGCTTCCGGTATAAAAAAAAAATAATTCCCCCGTTTTTCGAAACTTCAATACGAATAATTTTTTTTAATACCGTAAGCTCGATCAGTACCACTCTGATGATTTTTTTGCAATATCTACAGTCATGCAAGAATACTCTGTAATTTTATTAGCCAAAAAAAAGTAACCTTTTTTTTGTCAAAAAAATAATAATGCCCCCGTTTTTCGGAACTTTCACACAAATGCATTTTTTAATACCAGAAGATCGATCGGTGCCACTCTGGCGATTTTTTTGTGATATCAACAGTCATCTAGCAATACTCTGTAATTTTTTCAGTAAAAAAAAAATATCCTTTTTTTAATTAAACAATAATTCCTCCATTTTTCGGAAAAAAATCATACTCACAGGAACGTGACAATTATTTGGAATATTCCGCTCGAAAGCTAACAATAAACGACAACTTTTATGTGCTGACATTTTTTTTCAGTAACTTCAAAATTCTGAGATATTTGCACTTGAATAAAAAAAGCCATTTTCTAAAAAATTATTTTTAAAAATCTGAAAAAATTCACATAGTGTCTTTTTGTGGTATATTCATATAATCAATTACAGGGCAAATCGGAGAGGGTCGAAAAAAAAGTGGCTGAATTGACAGAGAATGCTTCAAATACGGACATTTTTTCTAGACCACTTTTCTCGACGTTTTGGACCATTCTGAATTTTTTTCTTTTCATGAAAACATAGATTTTATTCAATGAGGAAGCAAAACGACAAATTTCTTTTTCCAATATTTCAGGATCTCCATTTTAGGCCTATATACAAATTTATGATTTCTAAACCGTAAAAGTTAGCTTCAGGGCTACAGCTGGAATGGTATATGGACAGAACTAGAAATGTTAACCATTTGTGAGGTATATGCGTGTAGAGTTGGACTGGCAAAGCTTCGGGCCAGAAGAGACCCAAAAGAAGCATCGAATTCGACAGGGTACGTTGTGAGACCACTCGGATATGATGTATGGCTGTGGCGTGGACGTCGGCGGCGAGCCTGAACGCGATTTTAAGGCCACATGCGAGAGAGATTCCAGGTCTGCGACCTTCGTGCACCACGGGAATAGTCTTGAGGAGGATATATGTTGGCTGTTTTGTAACTGATGCTGTGTGCTTCTGCTGCTGCGAAAACGCTACGGCCCCGTCGAGACTTCAGAGATATAGTCGAGGTTCGCCGCGGGAACGTCAGCGCAACGGCTACTAGGAGAATTTCAAACGTACAGGCCATTCCAAGATATCGACTCTCGAGACTTCCTGCGGCGATAGGTCAGATTGACTATCCCTCGCAATTTTCAAATTACACACGAGGCAGTCCCTCTAATTGTGCACAGAATATGATAATAATTACTAAATACATATTAAAGGTTATTATCTATTTTATCTTCTTAATACAATTTTAATTATTTAAAATTTAGAAATTGGAAAAATAAGTGGATTGAAATCACCGGTTTCTTATTTTTCTAAGGTATAATAAAAATTATTTCGTACACGGAATATAAAAAATTATTACCATATTATTTGCCTATGTTTTTTTTTCTAATTGTGCGCAAAATATGATAATAATTAGTTAATAGATATTAAAGGTTATTATCCACTTTATCTTAATACAGTTTTAATTATTTAAACGTTAGAAATTGGAGAAAGAAGTGGATTGAAGTCACTGGTTTTTCATTTTTTTAAGATATAACAGAAATTATTTCGTACACGAAATATAAAAAATTATTACCATATTATTTGCGTATGTTTTTTTTTCTAATTGTGCGCAGAATTTGATAATAATTAGTAAATAGATATTAAAGATTATTATCTATTTTATCTTCTTAATACAATTTTAATTATTTAGACTTTAGAAATTGGAAAAAGAAATGGATTGAAATCACCGGTTTTTAATTTTTCTAAGATATAATAAATTTCGTACACGGAAAATAAAAAATTATTACCATATTATTTGCGTGGGTTTTTTTTTCAATTGCGCACAGAATTTGATAATAATGAGCAAATAGATATTAAAGCTTATTATCTGTTTTAACGTCCTAATACAATTTTAATTATTTGAGCTAATTATAATTTCTCCATGTATTTTGAAGAACACATTTCGAGGGCGCCGGATTATAAGACTTCTAATTAGAAAACGTTTGAAAAGCAGATTAAGTCTTCCGGATAATTAATGACAAAATATTCTTAAGAAATAAATGGCGCCTTTGAATTCATTATCTAAGTCACAATACAATTTTTTTTTCGCGTCTACTTATGAATTAGTGTGCGTCAGAATTCGACGTTCTACTTAATTCATTGCGTTCCAAAAGTTTTGTAGCCAATGGCAATCACTTCCTAATGACGGAATTACGATTACGTTATTATCAACCCTTTACATCAACTCATTTATAAATCCACGTTGATTATGCACTTTTTCGAGAAGCCGTTGCAATTCACTCGGAATATCTCGATGGGTTACGTATAAACCTCGTTAAGAAACCGACTACGGAAATCCTCCCCAATCAAACAGAGCCCCCATAATTATTTGCGCCTTGTTGGCGTCGGACTAACAATAAGGTATAAATATATAGCCATAATAATGTCTAGAAACTATACAAAATATATATATATACCCAACAAACCGCTAATTCGTGTGTCTCGTCGGCGGCATATACAATCGCAAAGATTCTTATCGTTTCCGAATACCGAACATGAAACTGACTGCCATTTCGAATCCAAAGGAAACTGTTCATTAATTATATTTTTTCTAATCGTGGGATCAGAAATAATCCCAGCGCCCTCTTAAGATGCAGTGGAAATTCTTATATTTTACCTAATGGGGTGAAAAATAAGCTCTGAAAGAATCAATCACATTTAAATTACCAATTATAAAAGAGGGTAGTCCTTTTGAGACCTTAAAAACAAGCCAAATTTTAAGTCGCTGTCTTAAGTCAGAAACAATATTTAACCTACATAAACTTGCAAAGCAGTTAAGACTACAATTCTAAAAAAAAATCATTACTTTGATAATACAAACTAAATAATGTGTAATATGTAATATATAATATATTCCAATGTACAATATGCCATTATTATCATGGTTCTCAAGGGACTTGTCCCGTTCACGGTAAAATAAATAAATAAAATCAACGGCTGTATTATTATTATTGTGAGCAAAAAAAAATAGTCAAGAATATTCGTAACCAAAACAAAAACTTAAGTATACCTAAAGAGTCAATAAGATGTCAAAACTAGAGCGTTAGGGTCGTTTCCATTCGAGAGGTTCTATGAAGTTCAAGCCAAGTGAGAAAGAGAAGGAAAAAAAGCCTTAGAGGCGTGGAATAAGCACGAAAGCTTTTGGGGTACCTATATTAGAAAGAGAAAGCGATGATGTAGACGATCCAAACGGTAACTGGATCTGTCGTTTCAGGCTTCGTTCTATCCTTGTTCCACAGTGGCCAGTGAAAACGTTGTAGAAAAGAGGCCCTTGGTTCTTCGTCACCGACCATAACCCGCGTCGCCGTCGTTTCGACCCGACAGATTCGCCCGGGACACGCAAAACTGAAGAACCAAACCTGACGTGCATGCCGCTGCTGTTCCTCTTGGTTTCTGACCAAGCCATATAGTTTTGGTGCGTTCAACATCATCATAATACCCGAGGCGTCCGCGTGCTCCAAACTGCTGCGTGCCGCTCTCTCCTCCTTCTCTCCTTTCCACCTTCCTCCTCCTCCTCCTCCTTCTCCTTTTTTTCTAATTTCTTATTTCATTTTTATTCCCCTCCTTCATTCCTCATCGCTCCCTGAACGGCAGGAGCTTCGCGCGAGAGAGGTTCATGGTGGTTCTGGACGAGGAGACTCGGGTGGCCGGTTAAAAGCGATAGAGACGAAGCGAGGAAGAATCGAAGGAAGCGAAGGAGACGGGGAGAAAAAAGGCGAGAGGTTATACATTGGGCCTGACGTGGAGCGAGAGAGAAAGAGAGGGAGGGAGACGGCGCGGTTCCACCCCCGTGTCTCGTTGTCGGGGCCTTACTGGCAGGCAGGCGGGCCCGGTGACGTAGGTGTGAATGTAGTCAAATCACGTCAGGCTCACTTCTCCGGCGTCTGGGCCCAACGCTGTCTGGGCCTAACGCTGTCTGGCCGCCGGCATGCTGACCCTTCGTTATATTAACCAGGCGAATATGGCACACAAGTAGATGTATGAGACGCAAAAGTGAAGATGCAAACGATAGAATCTCTGGTCGTTAACGCGTTTTGTCGATGATGAATCGAAACGGCGTGACGTAAAGCCCAAACTAAGAAAACACAAAGTGAGGCCCTGGAGGGAGGAAAATGTGGGTGGGAGATTTTTTAATTCTAGGCAGAAAACTGTGTTCCAAATGTGCATGAGACCTGACTAACTCTATTAAAACATGTCAGATCACTTCTCGGGCCTATAAGGCCTTAAGCGCCTGGGCCCAACGCTGTCTGGGCCTAACGCTGTCTGGCCGCCGGCTTGCTGCCCCTTCGTTATATTAACCAGGCGAATATGGCACACAAGTAGATGTATGAGACGCAAAAGTGAAGATGCAAACGATAGAATCTCTGGTCGTTAACGCGTTTTGTCGATGATGAATCGAAACGGCGTGACGTAAAGCCCAAACTAAGAAAACACAAAGTGAGGTCCTGGAGGGAGGAAAAAGTGGGTGGGAGATTTTTTAATTCTAGGCAGAAAACTGTGTTCCAAATGTGCATGAGACCTGACTAACTCTATTAAAACTTGTCAGATCACTTCTCGGGCCTATAAGGCCCTAGGCGCCTGGGCCCAACGCTGTCTGGGCCTAACGCTGTCTGGCCGCCGGCTTGGTGACCCTTCGTTATATTAACCAGGCGAATATGGCACACAAGTAGATGTATGAGACGGGAAAGTGAAGTTGCAAACGATGGAATCTCTGGTCGTTAACGCGTTTTATCGATTGTGAATCGAAACGGCATGACGTAAAGCCCAAACTAAGAAAACACAAAGTGAGGCCCTGGAGGGAGGAAAATGTGGGTGGGAGATTTTTTAATTCTAGGCACAAAACTGTGTTCCAAATGTGCATGAGACCTGACTAACTCTATTAAAACATGTCAGATCACTTCTCGGGCCTATAAGGCCCTAGGCGCCTGGGCCCAACGCTGTCTGGCCGCCGGCTTGCTGACCCTTCATTATATTAACCAGGCGAATATGTTGCAAACGATGGAGTCTCTGGTCGTTAACGCGTTGTGGCGATTGTGAATCGAAATGTCGCGACGTAAGGCCCAAACTTAGAAAACACGAAGTGGGGCCCTAGAGGGAGGAAAATGTGGTTGGGAGATTTTTCAATTCCAGGCAGGAAACTGTGTTCCAAATGTGCATGAGACCTGACTAACTCTATTAAAACATGTCAGACCACTTCTCGGGCCCATAAGGCCCTTAGCCCTAGGATATCGTCTGGTTGCCCACTGTCTGGCCCTTGATAGTTGTAAATGTTTATAAGACTTGATGTTCATCATCAGAGAACGTCTGGCTCATCTGTCGGGCCCAAGGATCAGGGCCTGACGGCCTGGGCCTTTAGGGCCCAATGTTGCCTGGCCTCTAACTGTCTGGCCCATCATCGATCTGTGAACATCTATATAAACATCTATGAGGTCAGACTATTCCCATCAAATCATGCCGGGTTCACTTCTCAGGCCCAGATTCTTCAACGCCTGGGCCCAATGCTTCTGGACACCAGCTACAGCCCTTCATTCTCTGTTCTTACAGAGTCCCTAGTTCCTAAAGCGGTGCAACGATTGGCAAAACGAAACGGCATGAAGTGCGGCCCAATCCGGAACAACAAACGACGTAAGGCCCTCGAGCGGCTACAGGACAGAAAAGTGGGTGTGAAATAAAAAGAAAAAAAAAGCAAACGCTTGATGATTGTCGCGCAGAGTGGTGTATATGGCTATTGCTGTTCGAAATGTGTATGAGACCAGACTATCACCATTCTCACGGGATAACCTGGGCATATATATTCATCGGCCGGGTTCAGGCGCACACCCCCACACTTCCTGCTCCCCTTTCCAACCCCCCTTTCTCGCCGTTGTCGCCGTCTTCAATTTCGTTCTGTCTCCGTTTCTCGTTTGCCTCGCTATACGCGGTTAATATCGGGAACCGACGGTTCTTCTCACCCTGGTGAAATATGTTTTTTTTCTCTTCTTCTTCTTTTTCGACGTTAACCCTTTTGTGTGTACCGGTAGCGTTTACCCAACTGAGAAGAAGGGTGAGTGAGTGCTCGCGAGGCGAGTCGCACCTTTCTGCCTTCCGGCACGAGGGCATAAACCGAGCTGCGAACTCTGAAACCACCACCATCACCTTTTCTTCGACTCCACGACGTCTGCTGTTAGCTACGGCTGCTCTTCGACGCCTGATAATCTCGCGGGCATCGCGCCACTCTACAATGTGTTGAACGCTACTCAACTGCATCTGCTGCTCCCGGTTTGCGAGTTGAATTTATATACAGATCGCCTAGGCGAGATAGGGACTAGGTGAATTCTATTCATTGCGGTAGAATAATATTGTTAAGGGGGTGATAGAGGTTGTGGGGTGAGAAACCTGGTGAACAGATGGAGCTGAATAACAACATCGAATGTTGATGGAATATCTTCAGAGGGACGTTGCAACAATGCTATAAAATGAATATTAATCTTACAAGTAAATTAAATATTTACAATGTTGTTGGCGTATTTTTGAAGAGTTAAAAATTGTTGGCAATGTAAAACGGGGAATTCTTAGGAAAGTTTTCTTTGTGCTGTCTTTTCAATTCTGTAATGGCGGAGTAAATGCAGATTCTGGCTTGAAAGACGCGAAGTTTGGCCAAACTTCCGGCTTTCCTTCATCTGCCAATTTTTTTTTTTTTGTCTCGCGAGGAAAAGGAGGAGAGTTCATTCACCCTTGCTTTAGGACAGCTCAATGATAATCATGCTGATGTCCAGACAGAAATATTTTACAAAAAAATCACTTTTTTTTTTTAAATCATGGTAAAAAGGCTTGTAACCGGTATTTTCTGTGGTAGAACATGCAACTTGAGAATGATAGTGAAGACCAAAATTCGATATCTTAGAAAAAAAATGCAATATAAAAGGCGCTACTTTTTCTCCTATTTTTATTTCCTGCCACAATTCTCAATTACCCAATATTTATAAATCACCAAAAAACAACTTGCCAGTCACAAATAAATATCCTTATACATCAAGTAAAAAAATAAAAGTACACGAAGAAAAAAAGCCTGCGATCCCAACAGTACATAGCGAACATCCGGTCGGACTTTCGATCCGTCTTTGACCGGCTTCCCCCGAACTGGCTGGACTCACCGACCCTCATCCAGAGTTCCGCAAAGCTCAATACTCTCATATAAGAAAGAAGAGAAAAAAAAAGTCCCCACCCCCCAGTCCTCGAAATAATTCCATCTCCATACGGCTTTCACATATCCCATACGCCATAGTTTGATGAACGCGTAACGAGTCAGCCCAGGATAAAAGGAAGATAAAGTATACACGCATATAAAACTATAGAACTCTCGCCTAAAGAGGGTTAGACTCTGCGTGCAAGGAGCAAGAACGATGGGAATAAAAAATTCGAAGGGCGGCGGTGGGGGAGCGGCCCTAAAGTACTGAAGGGAAGAGGAAAGACGAGAGTCCCTCTCGTCCATGCAGTGCAGCATGCACTACATATTACATACATATTACATACATATACCTATATATATATATATCACCTACATGACATATGTAAAACTCACGAAGACGCAAGTTTCAAGCCCAGTGATTGGTCGAAATGCGCCCTTAGACTTGCACGTGGGCGTGCATATATACGTGATGAACATATATATACTCTTTTCAGTATATAAAGTACAGGCTATGTGCTTGTCACGTGATCGCGGACATGCTTTGCTCCCTCGGTGACTGCATGTGCTTGGGCGAGAAAAAAAAGGAAAAAAAGGGTTACTATGCTCTCAACGTTGCGGAGGAGGGTGAGAGAGAAAAAAGAGAGAGAATGAGAAGGAGAGAGTGAGGGAGAGATCTCCCGGAGGGGTGGAAGTCATTCTCTGTTCCTCTTTGCCTTTGTTTACCTTAGGCCGATCATTAAAATGGCCGCCATATCGGTGGCCTCTCATTGGCTGGGGTACCTCCCTTCTTTCCCTCCACGTTGTGCCCCGACCATCGTCGGAACCACCACCACCATCACCGTCAGTAACAGCCAGCACCCAACCCTCTTTTTTTTTTTTTTTCTTTTTTTTCTTCGATAGAACATGCTTGCTGCTGCTGCTGCTGCTGCTCCTTATTGTCGTGTGCTCAGGCGTCCCGCACATATGAACGTACGTGTGATGTAGGTACTTCCATCTCACCCTCTACTCACCTTTTTTTCTTTTTTTTTCGCTTTCCCTATACCGCAGTATGATATGTATTACCTATGTCTCGTCGTCTCAATAACGTGTGCAGCTTGCAAGCTCTCACGTGTGATATGCAGCCTCAAGATATATGTATGTATGTATTTATGGGAATATATATGTGATACGTGTGCAATGTTCCGTGGAGCAATGCGAACCGTAAGTACGTATTAACGTCGTATGAATACGACGTGGTACATCCGTCGTACTTAGCTCTCTTTACGTCGAACAGCCAACCCCTTCTCGCAGCTTTCACAGGAGTTTCGATATTCATTGAAGGAAAATTAAAATCGTCCCTCTGCTCGATATTCTCTTGGGCTGAAAACTCCAAGTGCCAACGTCACGACAGAATGGAGACTCGAGGACGCGTTTTACAAATCGTATGGATTTTTTTTTTTTTTTTTGTGGAGTGACGACAGTGGAAATTGAGCCACGATGAAGATTTTTTTTTTTCTTCACGCCTTTCGGTGCGGCATCGCTTTTTGTGAGAAAATGTAGTGGCATTTTTGTATGGGTTGGAAATAGCGAGTTCTATTTGAATTCATAGCCAAATCGGTTTGTTATAATAATTCATGTTGAATGAAATATTTGAAAAAATTAAATTGATATTTTAAATCGATGGGGAATGAGATTTGAAATTGTCATATTTAGAATGGATTTGTGATGCAGACTACAATGAGGAAAAAATTTATATATATAAAATATATATATTTTTTTTTTTATTTTTTTAATTATTAAAATGGATAATCTTTTTGGGTCTTTACTGTTTTTCACTCTGACTGCAATAATAAACCAACACAATTTATCATTAAAGTGTTTAAAAAATGAAAACTATATTTTCACAATACCTGAAATGGTCGTATGTATTTGACTGTTAAAAAAAAAATTACCATAAGTATACGCTTATAATTGCCAGGTCTACCAAAAAGCCATGAAATAACTTTGACTTCCTTCACCATACAAAAAAAAGAAACAAACAGTATTTCATTCTCCACGTGTTTCTCACATTCCCAAACGATCCATGTATTCTCAGATGATTTCCCATCAAAGTATCGTCCGAAACCCGAAAAATGGTGGTTGGAGGTTGGTGGTCATCGTGTGGGTCGAAAATGAAATCGCGTACGACTGGAAGAAGAGGAAGAACGACATGGTAGCTGTGAAATCACGTATTCGTATGGTGGCGGCACGGCGTCGGAATAGCCGGGCCCTCGTAACTCTCGAATCGGCCAATCACGCGTAACGACTCACGGGGACCGACAATGAGGCTCCCGTGTGTCTCTCACCCAACTATACGTCGATCCAGAAACGCGGAGCGGCAAGATCCTCTTCTCCTTCTCATCCCCTTTATTCGACATATTCTTTGGCCTCTTCTCCTCCATCTCCTGCATCTCCTCCACGAATCGTCTTCGTCGTTGTCGTCGAAGAGCGCGCGAACCGCATTCCAAAATCTGGAATAAGTCAGGCACCCGGCGGCACTTTATTTGCTCATTTCCCTCGCGGTCCTCGCGAGAAGGAATCGAATGAACCAACCGTAGAAATCGTCCGCGTTGGATTCTGGTGGTCAGAAAGACCTGGGGCATCTTCCGTTTCGAGCCTTTCTGCCTATATACCTCCTCTTTACCTTTTACCTACCAGCGATGCCGAATGCCGCCTTTGCTCTCTCTCTTTCTCGCTTTCTCTTTGGTTGTTGGTTTGGCAAAGCCATCGCGCGGCGTTCAGAGCCCGAAGAGCGGACGAGACGGACTGTCACCGGTAGTAATACATCGTCGCCTTCTTCTTCTTCGCGCGAGCGCCAACTGACCAAACGGCGCGAGAGAAACCAGACCTCGCGTCGAAAAGCACGGACGGATCGACCGACGGACGGACGAACGAACGACACGAAAGACACGAAAGACGTAGGAAAGAGAGTGTGGCTGAACGCGAGACATAAGGAGAGAAAAAGGTAAGAGGAGGAAAGAATCAAACGGAGAACGAACGGCCGGACGGATTCACGCAAACACGTGTTATACGAACAAGAGGATCAGAATGAGACTCTTGCTGGTCAAGGAAAGAGGAAGAAGGGTTATTTCGCTCGACTACTAGATGAGTGCAACAGAGAGATGATTCCAACGACAACGACAACTACGAAAGTTCCTTTTCCCTTTCTTTCCACTTCCCTTTTCTCTTGTTGGGATTGTTTGCTTGGATTGCTTGGTTTGCTTGGTTTCCTTGCTTGCTACTCTTGATGTTGCGCTTCTCTTTCCCCCCGCAGACATCTTGTGTCGCCAGAATGTAACTTGTTGGCAGGTAGCAGCAAACCAGCAACCGAGTGTTGGTCTGTCTGTCCGTCCGTACGTCTGTTTCCTATAGCTTTACTTATTCCTTGGATCCCTGGCCTCGAGTTCCTTTTGCTTATACTTACTTGCTATAGTGTAGAGCTCCGTTGTATGGTATACTTTGGAAATGTGGGCGCAACAGAGCGAACGACGAGTCGAAGAGGGAACGGAGAGAAAGATCAGTAGGCGGAATAGCAGAAGCAGCCGGCACGATCTTTCGAAGATCCGCGGTGAACTGAACGGACAACAAACGAGCCGTGTTCGCCAAAACCAGCTAACTCGAACCGAACTGAATCGGTGGAATCCGTCTAACCGTCGTCGACGTCGTCGTCGTTCGTGTATTCTACTACGGGAGCTCGTTGTCTTCACTGTCCGATCGGATGTTCGTGATGCTGAAATAGGTTGAGCGGTTTACAGCAGTCGGTGAATCGCCACTGGATTGGGAATCACCTATTGGCCATTTCGTTGGAATATTTATTCGACTGCGTCGGTAAATATGAGGCAAATGTTCGTGCAATTCAGGGAGGGATGTTGTTCCAATTTTTCAGGAGTTTTGTATGCAGAGAAGAATGATTGCATTTGGAGATAATTAGATTTCTGATGTCTCTTCACCTACAAATGTTGAACTTATACAAAATTGAAATATCGGCCATTTGGTTAGAATATTTATTCGATTGGGTCGGTAAATATGAGGTAAATATTCGTGAAATTCAGGGAGGGATATTGTTCCAATTTTTCAGGAGTTTTGTATGCAGAGAAAAACGATTGCATTTGGAGAAAATTACATTGCTGATGTCTCCACATCTAGAAATATTGAACATACACAAAATCGAATTTCCCTGTAGTGAAGGAAATCATTGACAGCGTAGAAAGATTAATTTCTGGCCAAGTTAAATAAAAATGGTTCTGGTAGTCGTTTTGCATCATTCCCAAAATTCTTACAGAACCTAAGATCCAAATTGTTTACAGTAGTTGCCGAATTGCCTTTCCCACTCTTTCTATAATTCAGACATAGAAATATGCTTAAATCTAAAATAAATAATCAGACGCATGATATTTCCGTATTTGGAAATTTTTGTATGACGGAAAAGAAGTTTGGAAATCAGGAAAAAAATTATTCTTAGCATACTTAGCAATTATGATCAGTTTCTTCATATAGTTTTATGACCTAAAAATAGTCTAGATACCTAAAAATGGTCTATTTACCTATAATTATTCTTAATATCAAAATGGTCAAATTCAGTCTGAAATTTTTGTTCATTTTGCTTCCTCATAGAGGAAGCTTTGTTTTCGTGAAGATTTTTGTTTTCGAGATTTTCATGTCAGTGCACTCAGAAAGTCATAAAACGTCGAGAAAAGTGGTTTTTACGAAATGTCTGTATGTGTGTGTGTGTGTGTGTGTGTGCGTATGTGCAGATTTCATTGGTCGCACGATAACTGTCGTAATTTTCATTGGATGTTCTTCAAATTTGGCACGCGAGTAGGCTATCATAGAATACTGTTTGGGATTGTAGTTGACGCAAATCGGTTCGAAAATTTAGAGTTTACAGCATTTTGAAAATTTTGAAAAAATCGTTTTCACGCTATAACTTCCATAAATTGAGAGATATCGGGCTGAAATTTTGTACGTAAATAGACTACCATCAAACCATAATCTGTACGAAATTTGGAGAAAATCGGTAAAGCGGTTTCAATGTTATTGCAATTTCAATTTTAAAAAAATGTCTTCAAAGACTTCATCTCTGTAAAATCTGAGATATTCGGCTGCAATTTTCGACATGATTTCACGATTATTGATTGTTAATAATGAATTTAGTCAAAGGAACTATCGATATGTCGGTAAACTTCGATTTTGGTGAATATGAAAAAAAAATGCTGGCACGAAAAAAAAAAAAACTTGAAATTTTGCACAGATTTATCTTAAATTTTGTTCATATATGGACTATTATCGAAAAATATTTAAGTACAAATTTGACGCAGATCTGTCCAGCCATTCAAATTTTATGGCATTTTGAATTTTTCGAAAAATCTCATTCTCGCACTGGCTGGTGCAAATTCCGAGATACCGGGTTCTAATTTGGCCCACATATGGACTACTATGGTACAAGGTTTTAGTACAAATTTGAAAAAAATCGGTTGGACGGTTAAAATTCTTCGACACTTTGAATTTTTAGAAAAAAGTCTAGAGCATAAACAAGCCTGCAAAGTAGAACCTTGCAAATGCTTCCTCATTATTCCTCGCTTTTTACAAAGCTTTCTCTATGAGGAAGCCAAAATTGATCAACATACTTACGCATAGAGGTAGCTTTGTCAAAAGCGAGAAATATTGAGGAAGCAATTTGCAAGGTTCTACTTTGCATCCTTGTTTTATTTTTTTAAAGATAAGAAAATCCATGGCATTATATGAGAATTTCGCTACCCAGATTTATTTTTAGCATCTACACCATCCATTAATTGTTATTTACAAAAAAAAAAAGAAAAAAAACATACCAAGATTGTGTAATATCAATAAATCATAAAATTCTTAAAAATTTGCTTTGATTGTAAGTCGGTTCCATGGTTGGCCAAGCTTGATGTACAGGACAGGTCAAAAAAAAAAAAATGGGAATTATTAGATTCAGAAAATCTTAGATATACTAATTCGTCGGACACGCATTTTTACGGGGCCTTCACCTTTTTATTCCATACATGCTAGCATTAAATACGTATTATGAAGCCTACGGTTTTTTTTTATCGGATATAGAAAGAAGAAGAGCCGCACGGCGTTTCGATTATGGTAATATGCCGTGGGTTTCTAATCAGAATCTAGTCGTACATCATTTCTCCGTTTCTTCTTCTGTCCCACTTCCTCACATCGAAAATCTTCCTATACTGGCAGCGATTTCACCGCGAGGCCGTTATACGAGAAATTACGAGGATCGGGGGAAAGAGTTATTATTCCCTCGAGTTAAATATCATCGAACCTTAGGTATAAAGGTCCTTATTAAACCCAAGAATCGATCCCCTTACCGGTCGATTTCATCAGTCCCAAAAAATTAAGCAAAACCGTCAGTAAATTTTCAATTTCGTTATCTACAGATTTTTTTTTATTAATATTTTTTTTATAAAAAGAAAATATAATCAAATAAAGCCTTTTTATCTGTCTTATCATTTTTTTTATTGAACACCATTAAAAAAACCGCCAGTAAATTTTCAATTTCGTTATCTACAGACATTTTTTTAAATATTTTTTTTATAAAAAATAAATATAATCAAATAAAGCCTTTTTATCTGTGTTATCTTTTTTTTTTTATTAAACACCATAAAAATACATAGATTTAGAAACTATATTGCAAATATGTTTTTTAAAATAATTGCATTAAAAAAACCGCCAGTAAATTTTCAATTTCGTTATCTACAGACATTTTTTTTAAATATATTTTTTTATAAAAAAGAAATATAATCAAATAAAGCCTTTTTATCTGTGTTATCATTTTTAAAAATGAAACACCATAAAAAATACATAGATTTAAAAACTATATTGCAAATATGTTTTTTTTAAATAATTACATTAAAAAAACCGCCAGTAAATTTTCAATTTCGTTATCTACAGACATTTTTTTTAAATATTTTTTTTATAAAAAAGCAATATAATCAAATAAAGCCTTTTTATCTGTGTTATCATTTTTTTAAATTAAACACCATAAAAAATACATAGATTTAAAAACTATATTGCAAATATGTTTTTTTAAATAATTAATCTGTCAAATGAATTTTGAGGATGTATCGAAAAATATGTAAAAAATATATTTGCAAATATTTTGGAAAATTATTTATTAGAGGACATTTTTTTTTAAATGAATTTATTGCCTTAATTATATTGCCAATATTTATTCACTTATCCGTTAAATCGCATATTTATTAATAGTCAATAAAATAAACGTGTTGAAGTATTAAAATCGATAGGATATAAATGGGAATTGCATGCTTGCATTTGACGTTGATAAAATTGGACACTATATTTGTAGTTTGTAAGGCATACCACGATTTGTAGACACAGTTGTCAATACCTTAATTCGCAGTGCTTTCCATTCACTACTACAATGCAGAACGATAACTCGAAAGGAAAGCCTGCAGAAATAGATAACATTTTATAGAGAATCAACGAAGAGTTATTGACGAGCACGAGAGTTATAGATAGAATTTTATCGAATCCCGTAAATCCATTCAGCGGAAAAGAAAATTGGGGCAACTCTTTTATCACAAATAAAAAATTTAAAGGATTCGCATTAAACACAGGAAATAAGCGGCATAGTGTCAATGATTTTCTATTTTTATCTAAAAATAAAAAAAAAACAAAATTCACCAAAATTTTTCCGTAAATTTAATAACCACAAATTTTACCAAAAAAAATATATATATATCGTGTGTATTAAATGGGAAATAAATAATCTTCACGAGTTCATGAATATTAATTCGATTCTCTAGTAATATTCAAATCAACGAAAAATAAACTGTCTATTTATTCGAATTATGACAGTTCCTGAAAATCTATAATATATAATAGATGTATGAAAAAAAAATTGAATTGAATACTAATTTGATCTAGAAATGAGAAACTAAAAATCACCAAAATTTTTTCGTGATGTTAACAATTAAAAGGTATTTTTCTACTATTATTATTATGAATTAATAATAATAATTACTTATTAATTATTAATAAGAAATTAATAATATAATAATAGAAATAATTTCTACTATTATATTATTAATTTGCTCCAAATACAATTAATTATATTATTAATAAGAAATTAATAATATAATAGTAGAAATAATTTCTACTATTATTATAGTAATAATTAATTTTCCGAAGTTCATGAATATTCATTATTTTTTCTAATAATATTCAAATCATTAAAAAAATAACCTGAATGTTTATTAAAATTTTTATATATTTTTTTAATTTAATGTTTTAAAACATTAAAATTCCTTCATCAAATAAACAAAATAAATAAAAATTGTTAATTACCAATTTCATGTTTGCTCGTTAAATTATTTCCATTAAAACTCGGTTTATATTCTAGCACGTACTAAAAATCGTATTAGACGTTTGCTGTCCATTGCACCGATCGATTACCAAACGCAATAACTACCAACCTCAACCATACCTGGGAAATAAATTAATTCGATTCTCTAGTAATATTCAAATCAACGAAAAATAAACTGTCTATTTATTCGAATTATAACAGTTCCTGAAAATCTATAATATATAATAGATGTATGAAAAACAAATTGAATTGAATACTAATTTGATCTAGAAATGAGAAACTAAAAATCACCAAAATTTTTTCGTGATCTTAACAATTAAAAGGTATTTTTCTACTATTATTATTATGAATTAATAATAATAATTACTTATTAATTATTAATAAGAAATTAATAATATAATAATAGAAATAATTTCTACTATTATATTATTAATTTGCTCCAAATACAATTAATTATATTATTAATAAGAAATTAATAATATAATAGTAGAAATAATTTCTACTATTATTATATTAATAATTAATTTTCCGAAGTTCATGAATATTCATTATTTTTTCTAATAATATTCAAATCATTAAAAAAATAACCTGAATGTTTATTAAAATTTTTATATATTTTTTAATTTAATGTTTTAAAACATTAAAATTCCTTCGCCAAATAAACAAAATAAATAAAAATCGTTAATTACCAATTTCATGTTTGCTCGTTAAGTTATTTCCATTAAAACCCGGTTTATATTCTAACACGTACTAAAAACCGTATTAGACGTTTGCTGTCTATTGCACCGATCGATTACCAAACGCAATAACTACCAACCTCAACCATACCTGGGAAATAAATTAATTCGATTCTCTAGTAATATTCAAATCAACGAAAAATAAACTGTCTATTTATTCGAATTATGACAGTTCCTGAAAATCTATAATATATAATAGATGTATGAAAAAAAAATTGAATTGAATACTAATTTGATCTAGAAATGAGAAACTAAAAATCACCAAAATTTTTTCGTGATCTTAACAATTAAAAGGTATTTTTCTACTATTATTATTATGAATTAATAATAATAATTACTTATTAATTATTAATAAGAAATTAATAATATAATAATAGAAATAATTTCTACTATTATATTATTAATTTGCTCCAAATACAATTAATTATATTATTAATAAGAAATTAATAATATAATAGTAGAAATAATTTCTACTATTATTATATTAATAATTAATTTTCCGAAGTTCATGAATATTCATTATTTTTTCTAATAATATTCAAATCATTAAAAAAATAACCTGAATGTTTATTAAAATTATGACGATCCTTCAAAATCTTTAATAAATAATAGATGCAACAGACAAAAAAAAATTTTTAATGAGAAAATGAGTGGTAGTGACACGCCATCGGAAGATTTCGTGGCAGACGTAGCAAAATTCTATTGGAATGTCGAATTAGTAGCAGTATAGTCAGAGAAAAGTATCAGTTTGCGCTCTCGATTATTACCAGTGTTGAATGCGTCTGGGAAAATATACGCACGTGCTTTTGGCCGTACAATCCGCGCAGTTGATGGTAATTTGTATCGCGAAACGAAGCTGAAGAAAGCCTCAAAAAAAAGAAAGGACCAATGTTAGAAGGTGTGTTTTGACGACTTATACGATGGGGGAATTGGGCTCGAGTATATAGAGAAACGAACGGTGCCCAGACAAAACTAAACGGCAATTTCAACGAGTTCGAAGTCGAAACGAAACCGAAACGGTCTTAAAATAACAGAGCCAGCGACTTTAGACTGCAGAACTACGAGGTACAAACGATAATCCCGATATTTAAATAACCAGTGGATCTACCGAAAGAAACACGTCTGCCGCCATTTAGGAACAGAAGAGCGAAAGTACAGGGGGAACTTTGCAACTGTTAGGGTCAAATATATAGTCATTGGCCGTTCAACGAAAAAGCCGAAGCTTATTTAGGGCTCTTGAAGACAAGAGCCTCTGACTCTTGTTGATTGTTCTGAAAAGGAACAGATGGAACATCAATATTTGAAACCTATAAACAGAATTACTAAATTATAGATTTGTTAAACTTCACCTAGAATTTTTAAGTGCAGAATTTTAAAAAAATTATCGGTAGGATTTTTGAGTCAATATCGAGTTAATTTTTCTGAAAAGGAACAGATGGAACATCAATATTTGAAACCTATAAACAGAATTACTAAATTATAGATTTGTTAAACTTCACCTAGAATTTTTAAGTGCAGAATCAAAAAAAAAAAATTTGTCGGTAGGATTTTCGAGTCAATATCGAGTTGATTGTTCTGAAAAGGAACAGATGGAACATCAATATTTGAAACCTATAAACAGAATTACTAAATTATAGATTTGTTGAATTTTAAGTAGAATTTTTAAGTGCAGAATTTTAAAAAAAATTTGTCGGTAGGATTTTCGAGTCAATATCGAGTTGATTGTTCTGAAAAGGAACAGATGGAATATCAATATTTGAAACCTATAAACAGAATTACTAAATTATAGATTTGTTACACTTCAACTAGAATTTTTAAGTACAGAATAAAAAAACAAAATTTGTGGGTAGGATTTTCGAGTCAATATCGAGTTGATTGTTCTGAAAAGGAACAGATGGAATATCAATATTTGAAACCTATAAACAGAATTACTAAATTATAGATTTGTCAAATTTTAACTAGAATTTTTAAGTGCAGAATTAAAAAAAAAAAATTGTCGGTAGGATTTTCGAGTCAATATCGAGTTGATTGTTCTGAAAAGGAACAGATGGAATATCAATATTTGAAACCTATAAACAGAATTACTAAATTATAGATTTGTTGAATTTTAAGTAGAATTTTTAAGTGCAGAATTTAAAAAAAAATTTGTCGGTAAGATTTTCGAGTCAATATCGAGTTGATTGTTCTGAAAAGGAACAGATGGAATATCAATATTTGAAACCTATAAACAGAATTACTAAATTATAGATTTGTTGAATTTTAACTAGAATTTTTAAGTGCAGAATTAAAAAAAAAAAATTGGCGGTAGGATTTTCGAGTCAATATCGAGTTGATTGTTCTGAAAAGGAACAGATGGAATATCAATATTTGAAACCTATAAACAGAATTACTAAATTATAGATTTGTTACACTTCAACTAGAATTTTTAAGTACAGAATAAAAAAACAAAATTTGTGGGTAGGATTTTCGAGTCAATATCGAGTTGATTGTTCTGAAAAGGAACAGATGGAATATCAATATTTGAAACCTATAAACAGAATTACTAAATTATAGATTTGTTGAATTTTAACTAGAATTTTTAAGTGCAAAATTAAAAAAAAAAAAAATTGTCGGTAGGATTTTCGAGTCAATATCGAGTTGATTGTTCTGAAAAGGAACAGATGAAACATCAATATTTGAAACCTATAAACAGAATTACTAAATTATAGATTTGTTAAACTTCAACTAGAATTTTTAAGTGCAGAATTAAAAAAAAAAAATTATCGGTAGGATTTTCGAGTCAATATCGAGTTGATTGTTCTGAAAAGGAACAGATGGAATATCAATATTTGAAATCTATAAACAGAATTACTAAATTATAGATTTGTCAAATTTTAACTAGAATTTTTAAGTGCAGAATTTTAAAAAAAATTGTTCTTAGGATTTTCGGGTCAATATTGAGTTAATGGCAGATTTTGATGGATTCAAATGGTGATTATTTAATTGCAACTAAATTTTCACGAAATTTTAACATCACGGAAAAATCCTCATATCCAAACAGAACAAATTGTGGAAACAGTTTCATTTTTTTGATGTTGTTTATTATACGAAAGTAAAATTACTACAGACTTTCAATTTCAGAAGGAGGAATTTTTTTGATAATTATTTAAATGGCATTAAAAATAACGAATCGTATACAATTTGCTATATGATATTTTTTGCCTATTAAAAAAATATACTTTCCCCTAAAATCGCTCTTTGGCAGTGAAAGATACACCAAAATATTTTAAAACAAGGATGCAAAGTAGAACCTTGCACATTGCTTCCTCATTATTTTTCGCATTTTACAAAGCTACCTCTATGAGGAAGTATGTTATTCAATTTTTGGCTTCCTCATAGAGGAAGCTTTGTAAAATGCGAAAAATAATGAGGAAGCAATGTGCAAGGTTCTACTTTGCATCCTTGTTTTAATTAGATAAATATACATGTTGTGGATACGCTTTTTCTATTTCGTTATTACGTTATTTCGTGATTATTAGAGCGTTTCCGAAAGTGAATGTGATAATGTATATTTTTTAAAATAATTCAACATTCCATAAAATCAAAAATTTCATACCGTTCGTCACTAAATTATACATATATAATGGCTGAATATTGTTTCATTTATATACAAAATTTGAGCTCGCTATCTTAAGTTTTGTAAAAGTTACAATAGAGCGATAATGTCAATTTTTTGAAAAATTCAAAACATCATAAAATTTTAACAGTTCAACCGATCTTAACCGAATTCAATAGCGATCACCGGCGTATGAAAGCTCACATTCATACCAATTTTAAGATCAATATCTCGAAAATTGAAAGAGTTATCGCGTAAACAGACATTTTTCAAAAAATTAAAAAACGCGTAATAATTTAACGATGAGGTGGATTTTAACAAAAATCTGTATGAATGATAAGGCTTGATCTCTCTATCTATGGTCCAAATTTCAGCTTGATATCTCAAGGCATTCCCGAGTTATAAAGGTTTACATTTTTCGATCGTGTAACATACACATTAGAGTGTGTCGAATTTTTTTTTTTTTTTTTTTTTCATATTGTATGGTCTCAAACCATTGTTTGTGCCTTTAAACAACTCGTCTGAAAATTTGAGCACAATAAAAAAATTTTTAGAGGTGGCTCAAACGATGTATCGATTTCTCATTTAATTAACACGTAAATGAATACGGCTCTTAATAAATTTATGTCCCCAAATTACGGTTACGATATATTGGAGTTTGTATATTTTTTTTCGTCATCTTCATGTCATTCGGAAGTGAAAAAGTGCTTACAAATTTTTCGTTTAGATCAATAGTTTTCAAGTCATGATTTTTGTAAGGCGCGAGATATTCATTTCGCCTAAATTCGAGAAATTCGGGCAAGAATTGCAAACACTTCCCGATGTTAAAAAAATTTGAAAAAATTCATACTTATTATAGGCACTCAAAAGACTAATTTCGCATAATAATAATTTCAAAATGTTATTAACAAATTGTTAAAAAGAAAATTGTTCATCGAAATATGCGGTAACTCAGCTTTTTTTTAATGAAAATAATTCGTTCATTTTTCGGAATACGTATGAATTTTTTCAGATTTTTGTCTTTATTTTTATTTTTGCACATTTTTCCATGTAAATAACAAGAAAAATCAAAATAAAGATAAAAATCTGAAAAAATTCATATGTATTCCGAAAAATGAACGAATCTTTTTCATACAAAAAAAAGTTGAGTCACCGCATATTTTGATGAACAATTTTCTATTTAACAATTTGTTAATAACATTTTAAAAATTATTATTATGCGAAATTAGTCTTTTGAGTCCCTATAATGAGTATGATTTTTTTCAAATTTTTTTAACATCGGGAAGTGTTTGCAATTCTTGCCCGAATTTCTCGAATTTAGGCGAAATGAATATCTCGCGCCTTAAAAAAATCATGACTTGAAAACTATTGATCTAAACGAAAAATTTGTAAGCACTTTTTCACTTCCGTATGATATGAAGATGACGAAAAAAAATATACAAACTCCAATATATCGTATCCGTAATTTGGGGACATGAATTTATTAAGAGCCGTATTCTTTTACGTGTTAATTAAATGAGAAATCGATACATCGTTTGAGCCACCTCTAAAAAATTTTTTATCGCGCTCAAATTTTCAGACGAGTTGTTTAAAGGCACAAACAATGGTTTGAGACCATGCAATATGAAAAAAAAAAAATTCGACACACCCTAATACACATACACACACACACATACAGACATTTTTTCTAAATCACTTTTCTCGACGTTTTCGCCCATTCTGAGTGTACTGACATGAAAATCTCGAAAAAAAATTTTTCATGAAAACAAAGCTTCCTCTATGAGGAAGCAAAAATCATTAATCGCCTCTTCAACATTACTTTTTCCATAATAATTTTGTCACGTCAGTAATTCTTTAAATCCATAATTTATGAGAGTAAAAAAACAATAATTAAAAAAAATATTGCGAGTGTAATAAAAGATGCAAAAAAAATGAAATTTAATTTTTTTCCCTTCAATAATTCTTTAAATCCATAACCATTTATTATCCCTTAAGAGATACAGAATGATAAGCGCCCATTTTTTTTTACTCCGACAGCAAAAAAAAATCTTTAAAAAAAAATTGCGAGAGTAATACAAAATAAAATAAAAAAAGAAATTTCATGGTAAAATGTTGCCAAAGTCGACCATCATTTAATGCAGGTGGCCAATAACTATGCCAAAAAATCCACATCGCTGTTGAGTCTATTGTGCAGAATAAGAAGAAGGTTGAAGAATTGTTGTGGACCATCCAAACGCAGTTATTCGCCCTGAGGAAACATCGATAGCTGCCCATTTCGAGTCGTCAAAATATACGTCTGTTGGATGTGGGTTTCGAGTCTGGAGAGAGACTGGGTCTGCGCTTTGCCTTCGGGGCTCTCTCGGGAGTCAGCGAAGGTCCGTTTATCCATTAACCGAGATTAGAGCGTCTGTAGAACTGGTATATGGCTGTTCTGTGCGATTCAGAGTCTCGCAAACACAAAATCCATGGTCCGGTTGTTCATTCTTTCCGCGACTTTTTTTTTCTGCTGCTATCTTTTCCTTTCCCTTTTCTGTTTCCTTCCAGGCGAAAAATTTCCAAAGCCTCCCCAAAAGTCCTCTTAAAATACGAATCTTTATTATCGCATACCGAAATGACCGAGAATTTCGTTTTGCTATATAGCCGCGAGTTCGTGAGAATCTTTAAGGCCTTCGTATAAGCCCTTCGCCTAAGGGCGAAGGGCTTATACGAGAAAACGATCTTCGACTGGCATTCTATCGGCTATCCTAGAATTTTTGTAATTATACGTAAAAACGATAGTGACTCGAAAACAGAATGAAACTGCAGAGCTAGTGAATTCATTTCAGTTGGAATGTGATATTATTAAATGTTCCGTAAATCTGAAACACTCGTATGTGTAATACGCGTTATTTATTTCGGGCACATTGGATGCTATTTTTTAATTTAAAAATTTTCTTCAAATAAGACAATTTTTGCTTCCTCATAGAGGAAGCTTTGTTTTCGTGAAATTTTTTTTTCGAGATTTTCATGTCAGTACACTCAGAATAATCCAAAACGTCGAGAAAAGTGATTTAGAAAAAATGTCTGTATGTGTGTGCGTGTGCGTGTGCGTGTGCGTGTGCGTGTGCGTGTGCGTGTGCGTGCGCGTGTGCGTGTGCGTGTGTGTGTGTGTGTGTGTGTGTGTGTGTGTGTGTGTGTGTGTGTGTGTGTGTGTGTGTGTGTGTGTGTGTGTGTGTGTGTGTGTGTGTGTGTGTGTGTGTGTGTGTGTGTGTGTGTGTGTGTGTGTGTGTGTGTGTGTGTGTGTGTGTGTGTGTGTGTGTGTGTGTGTGTGTGTGTGTGTGTGTGTGTGTGTGTGTGTGTGTGTGTGTGTGTGTGTGTGTGTGTGTGTGTGTGTGTGTGTGTGTGTGTGTGTGTGTGTGTGTGTGTGTGTGTGTGTGTGTGTGTGTGTGTGTGTGTGTGTGTGTGTGTGTGTGTGTGTGTGTGTGTGTGTGTGTGTGTGTGTGTGTGTGTGTGTGTGTGTGTGTGTGTGTGTGTGTGTGTGTGTGTGTGTGTGTGTGTGTGTGTGTGTGTGTGTGTGTGTGTGTGTGTGTGTGTGTGTGTGTGTGTGTGTGTGTGTGTGTGTGTGTGTGTGTGTGTGTGTGTGTGTGTGTGTGTGTGTGTGTGTGTGTGTGTGTGTGTGTGTGTGTGTGTGTGTGTGTGTGTGTGTGTGTGTGTGTGTGTGTGTGTGTGTGTGTGTGTGTGTGTGTGTGTGTGTGTGTGTGTGTGTGTGTGTGTGTGTGTGTGTGTGTGTGTGTGTGTGTGTGTGTGTGTGTGTGTGTGTGTGTGTGTGTGTGTGTGTGTGTGTGTGTGTGTGTGTGTGTGTGTGTGTGTGTGTGTGTGTGTGTGTGTGTGTGTGTGTGTGTGTGTGTGTGTGTGTGTGTGTGTGTGTGTGTGTGTGTGTGTGTGTGTGTGTGTGTGTGTGTGTGTGTGTGTGTGTGTGTGTGTGTGTGTGTGTGTGTGTGTGTGTGTGTGTGTGTGTGTGTGTGTGTGTGTGTGTGTGTGTGTGTGTGTGTGTGTGTGTGTGTGTGTGTGTGTGTGTGTGTGTGTGTGTGTGTGTGTGTGTGTGTGTGTGTGTGTGTGTGTGTGTGTGTGTGTGTGTGTGTGTGTGTGTGTGTGTGTGTGTGTGTGTGTGTGTGTGTGTGTGTGTGTGTGTGTGTGTGTGTGTGTGTGTGTGTGTGTGTGTGTGTGTGTGTGTGTGTGTGTGTGTGTGTGTGTGTGTGTGTGTGTGTGTGTGTGTGTGTGTGTGTGTGTGTGTGTGTGTGTGTGTGTGTGTGTGTGTGTGTGTGTGTGTGTGTGTGTGTGTGTGTGTGTGTGTGTGTGTGTGTGTGTGTGTGTGTGTGTGTGTGTGTGTGTGTGTGTGTGTGTGTGTGTGTGTGTGTGTGTGTGTGTGTGTGTGTGTGTGTGTGTGTGTGTGTGTGTGTGTGTGTGTGTGTGTGTGTGTGTGTGTGTATGTGTGTGTGTGTGTGTGTGTGTGTGCGTGCGTATGTGCAGATTTCATTGGTCGCGCGATAACTGTCGTAATTTTCATTGGATGTTCTTCAAATTTGGCACGCGAGTGGGCTATCATAGAATACTGTTTGGGATTGTAGTTGACGCAAATCGGTTCGAAAATTTAGATTTTACAGCATTTTGAAAATTTTGAAAAAATCGTTTTCACGCTATAACTTCCATAAATTAAGAGATATCGGGCTGAAATTTTGTTCGTAAATAGACTACCATCAAACCATGATCTGTACCAAATTTGGAGAAAATCGGTAAAGCCGTTTCAATGTTATTGCAATTTCAATTTAAAAAAAAATGTCTTCAAAGACTTCATCTCTGTAAAATCTGAGATATTCGGCTGCAATTTTCGACATGATTTCACGATTATTGATTGTTAATAATGAATTTAGTCAAAGGAACTATCGATATGTCGGTAAACTTCGATTTTGGTGAATATGAAAAAAAAAATGCCGGCACGAAAAAAAAAAATTTTGAAATTTTGCACAGATTTATCTTAAATTTTGTTCATATATGGACTATTATCGAAAAATATTTAAGTACAAATTTGACGCAGATCTGTCCAGCCATTCAAATTTTATGGCATTTTGAATTTTTCGAAAAATCTCATTCTCGCACTGGCTCGTGCAAATTCCGAGATACCGGGTTCTAATTTGGCCCACATATGGACTACTATGGTACAAGGTTTTAGTACAAATTTGAAAAAAAATCGGTTGCACGGTTAAAATTCTTCGACACTTTGAATTTTTAGAAAAAAGTCTAGAGCATAAACAAGCCTGTAAAGTAGAACCTTGCAAATTGCTTCCTCATTATTTCTCGCTTTTTACAAAGCTTCCTCTATGAGGAAGCCAAAATTGATCAACATACTTACTCATAGAGGTAGCTTTGTCAAAAGCGAGAAATAATGAGGAAGCAATTTGCAAGGTTCTACTTTGCAGGCTTGTTTTATTTTTTATTTGCATGTTTATTAATTATATTTATTTGTAATCTATTTTCGATTCATTTTCATTTATTTTTTTGTCTTGCTATTTTTTCTTTTCTGGCTTACGATTCGCGTGAAAATATATTTAAAAAATTTAATAAATTAGTTTACATTAAATTTATATAAAAATTTCACAATTTTTCTGAAAAAGATAAATTAAAAAAAAGTAAACATAGTTAATTAATTATACAATACTTAGGATGTCGTTTTTAATTTCGTTCTCATAATTTACCTAATCTAATAATTTCCCATTCCATTTTATGATAATAATTTACTAATTTGTCATTTAATTTTTTTTATCATTCACTCAAAACTTCAAACCTCTTTTTCCAACCACTTAATAATAATAACGAATTTAATTATGTCATGAAATTTACTTTGATAAATATAATAGAGACTTACAATTGAAATCTCAATACGGATTAAATGTTACACTGACGTTATCACGAAGAATATATATATTTTTTTAAATCATTCCTAGAAATTATCAAGAATCGCGGTAGCGACTCGACGTCAAGTTGAAAAATAAATGATTAAATGTTCCGGAAGTTTGAAACATTCGTATGTGTAATACGTGTTATTTATTTCGGGCACATTCGATGCTATTTTTTAATTAAAAAATTTTCTTCAAATAAGACAATTTTTTTATTTTTTATTTGCATGTTTATTAATTATATTTATTTGTAATCTATTTTCGATTCATTTTCATTTATATTTTTGTCTTGTTATTTTTCCTTTTCAGGCTTACGATTCTCGTGAAAATATATTTCAAAAATTTAATAAATAAGTTAACATTAAATTTATATAAAAATCCACAATTTTTCTGAAAAAGATGTATTTAAAAAAAAAAAGTAAACATACTCAATCAATTATCCAATACTTAGAATGTCGGACTGAATTTCATTCTTATAATTTATAATAATTACTAATTATAATTAATTAAAATAATTTCCCATTGATTTTTTTAAAATATGCACTCAAAATTTCAAACCTCTTTTTCCAACCACTTAATAATAATACCGAATTTAATTATGTCATGAAATTTACTTTGATAAACATAACAGAGACTCACAATTGAAATCTCAACACAGATTAAATGTTACACTGACGTCATCAGGAAAAATAATTTTTTGTTTTTTTAAATCGTTCCTAGAAAACATAGGATAAATCTTTAGGATAAAATCCTACGGATATACTGCTTCAAATTTACTTCTATGATCCAAAGACCGCCGGGCTAGGATGAGAAGGGAAGATGGCGTGATCAGGTTGACTATAATTATCGTAAATGATTGATGTCACTGGTTAGACCGGAGTAAATTCCGTACTAAACGCCAAGGCGCCGAGGATACACAACTACTACTATATATAAATATATATAGACTGTTTGGTAAGGCAAAAAAAAAATTCTACCTGTGTACGAGTAATAACGAAAAGCCAAAGTATTATCCTGTGTAAAATATTCGAGTTGGAACTATGTGCGTCTCCCCAGCAGCGCAAACGTATAATTATACATAACTCTCAGCGTCTAGGAGCAACAAATTTTTCTCTCGTCGTAAGAAATCCCTGGAACGTGAAGAGTAGTTTTAGAGCTGAGAAATGAATAAAGCGTGAGACATTCACCAAATATTATGAAATATATAAGGTACAAAAATGGAACTTCTTCATTAATGCCCATAAATGGTTATTGTTAAAGAACAATGCTTGGAATTTTTTTTTTTTTTCCTCATATAGCTTCTTTCTGGGATTTTTTCTTTTTTTGTTCTTTTGTATGCAAAGGGAAATCGAGGCTAAGACTTATCTGATTCTTTTGTTAATTACTTAGTTCCGTTTTGTAATTGGGCGTTTGAATCCTGTAGTGATGTTTTACACTAGAATGTGGTAGTTGAAGAGAATAATATTTTGTTAAGATTGGATTTTAAATATCAGAGACGGAATTTAATTTTTTTTTTTTTTTTTTTTTTTTTTTTTTTTTTTTTTTAAATTCAATTGAATGACAATTTTGTAACTTTCGACATTTTTTTATTTTCAAAATTAAAATTTTAATTTTTCGATAAAAATTGTTTTTTATAAAAATAAATCTTCTCTACAAGTAATTTATAAAATAAATTATATTAATAATAAATAAAAAATATGAAAAATATATATTAGAATAGATTTTTTTGTAAATATATGATAAAAAAATTCTCCTTCGATTGAAGAAGGATTTTATAGTTTTTTGCTTCCTTGTAAAGGAAGATTGATTTATATTTTAAAAAATGTTAATGATTTAACATTATTTTAATGTTTTAAAATAATTTTAAAATATGTTAATGTTTTAACATTACTATAATATTTTTAATTTAAATAAACATCTTAATTCTCATTTTTTATTTTCAAAATTAAAATTTTAATTTTTCGATAAAAATTGTTTTTTATAAAAATAAAATCTTCCTCTACAAGGAATTTTTTTTTATTCATGTATTTTATTTTTATAGATTTTTTAATTTAATGTTTTAAAATATTAAAATTCCTTCGTCAAATAAACAAAATAAATAAAAATCGTTAATTACCAATTTCAAGTTTGCTCGTTAAGTTATTTCCATTAAAACCCGGTTTATATTCTAACACGTACTAAAAACCGTATTAGACGTTTGCTTTCCATTGCACCGATCGAATTACCAAACGCAATAAATAAATAATCTTCACGAGTTCATGAATATTAATTCGATTCTCTAGTAATATTTAAATCAACGAAAAATAAACTGTCTATTTATCCGAATTATGACAGTTCCTGAAAATCTATAATATATAATAGATATATGAAAAAAAAAATTGAATTGAATACTAATTTGATCTAGAAATGAGAAACTAAAAATCACCAAAATTTTTTCGTGATCTTAACAATTAAAAGGTATTTTTCTACTATTATTATTACGAATTAATAATATAATAATAGAAATAATTTCTACTATTATATTATTAATTTGCTCCAAATACAATTGATTATATTATTAATAAGAAATTAATAATATAATAGTAGAAATTATTTCTACTATTATTATATTAATAATTAATTTTCCGAAGTTCATGAATATTAATTATTTTTTCTAATAATATTCAAATCATTTAAAAAATAACCTGAATGTTTATTAAAATTTTTATATATTTTTTAATTTAATGTTTTAAAACATTAAAATTCCTTCGTCAAATAAACAAAATAAATAAAAATCGTTAATTACCAATTTCATGTTTGCTCGTTAAGTTATTTCCATTAAAACCCGGTTTATATTCTAACACGTACTAAAAACCGTATTAGACGTTTGCTGTCCATTGCACCGATCGATTACCAAACGCAATAACTACCAACCTCAACCATACCTGGGAAATAAATTAATTCGATTCTCTAGTAATATTCAAATCAACGAAAAATAAATTGTCTATTTATTCGAATTATGACAGTTCCTGAAAATCTACAATATATAATAGATATATGAAAAAAAATTGAATTGAATACTAATTTTATCTAGAAATGAGAAACTAAAAATCACCAAAATTTTTTCGTGATCTTAACTATTAAAAGGTATTTTTCTACTATTATTATTATGAATTAATAATAATAATTACTTATTAATTATTAATAAGAAATTAATAATATAATAATAGAAATAATTTCTACTATTATATTATTAATTTGCTCCAAATACAATTAATTATATTATTAATAAGAAATTAATAATATAATAGTAGAAATAATTTCTACTATTATTATCTTAATAATTAATTTTCCGAAGTTCATGAATATTAATTATTTTTTCTAATAATATTCAAATCATTAAAAAAATAACCTGAATGTTTATTAAAATTTTTATATATTTTTTAATTTAATGTTTTAAAACATTAAAATTCCTTCGTCAAATAAACAAAATAAATAAAAATCGTTAATTAACGATTTCATGTTTGCTCGTTAAGTTATTTCCATTAAAACCCGGTTTATATTCTAACACGTACTAAAAACCGTATTAGACGTTTGCTTTCCATTGCACCGATCGATTACCAAACGCAATAACTACCAACCTCAACCATACCTGGGAAATAAATTAATTCGATTCTCTAGTAATATTCAAATCAACGAAAAATAAACTGTCTATTTATTCGAATTATGACAGTTCCTGAAAATCGATAATATATAATAGATATATGAAAAAAAAATTGAATTGAATACTAATTTGATCTAGAAATGAGAAACTAAAAATCACCAAAATTTTTTCGTGTTCTTAACAATTAAAAGGTATTTTTCTACTATTATTATTATGAATTAATAATAATAATTACTTATTAATTATTAATAAGAACTTAATAATATAATAATAGAAATAATTTCTACTATTATATTATTAATTTCCTCCAAATACAATTAATTATATTATTAATAAGAAATTAACAATATAATAGTAGAAATAATTTCTACTATTATTATATTAATAATTAATTTTCCGAAGTTCATGAATATTCATTATTTTTTCTAATAATATTCAAATCATTTAAAAAATAACCTGAATGTTTATTAAAATTTTTATATATTTTTTAATTTAATGTTTTAAAATATTAAAATTCCTTCGTCAAATAAACAAAATAAATAAAAATCGTTAATTACCGATTTCATGTTTGCTCGTTAAGTTATTTCCATTAAAACCCGGTTTATATTCTAACACGTACTAAAAACCGTATTAGACGCTTGCTGTCCATTGCACCGATCGATTACCAAACGCAATAACTACCAACCTCAACCATACCGTTAAAGACCTTCTAATTAAATATCGTTTTATCAAACGGTCATTGTGCAGTCGGTGCATAGTGCGCCCGATGAGAGAGTTACGCGTCCCTATAAGCCGCGCCGGTATATTAAACCGCGAGAGCCTTGCGTATATTCAACGATTCTCGACAACCATACCGATCTATATATTATTAAGTAGAGGCATGTATATATAACGTCAGGCCGTAAAATACTAAAGCATGGCGCGTGTAATGACACGCCGACCGAGCAATTACCTCACGTTACATACATTTACGATATACGCGTCTTGTATAACGCATTTCAGTTTCTATGTATTGGCTTTTCGTGTATACGAAAGTGCTATAATATTAGAGGCCGCGAAATCACGCACTCGACTTGTGGTTGTACGTACTACGTGTGTATAGCAACAGAAACAGCACCAGCAGCTTGTTGCGTTCAGTGCTCTGACTCTATGGGCCATTCCGTGTCAATTAAACTTTTTTGTAAATTTTGAAAATTTTTTTTTTGCCTCCTTATATATTTCGATCGCTCTGCAATTTTTTTTATTGTTTCAGGGCGTATCATTTCAGGATATATAAAATTATGAGAAAAATTGAAAGTGTTTGTATGAATGAAAAAAATTAAAAATTGAAAAAAGTGGCGGGATTCGGCCAGTAAGAGTTTTGACATTTTTTTCTACCGCTTCAAATATGTTTTGCCATCCGGCAATTTTTTTATTGTTTCAGGATATTCCATTTTAGGATATATTAAATTAAGAGAAAAATTTTAAGTGTTGGTGTGAGTGAAAAAAAAAAGAAAAAATGTGGTCGACTTTGATCACTACAATTTTTGAAATTTTTTTTTCTACCGCTCAAAGTATGTTTTGCCATCCGGCAATTTTTTTATTGTTTCAGGACATTCCATTTTAGGATATATAAAATTATGAGAAAAATTTAAAGTGTTGGTGTGAGTGAAAAAAAAAAAGAAAAAATATGGTCGACTTCGATCACTACAATTTTTGAAATTTTTTTTTCTGCCGCTCAAAGTATGTTTTACCAATCCTGTAATTTTTTTATTGTTTCACGACATTCCATTTTAGGATATATAAAATTAAGAGAAAAATTTGAAATGTTGGTATGAGTGAAAAAAAAAAGAAAAAATGTGGTCGACTTTGATCACTACAATTTTTGAAAAAAAAAATGTCTACCTATAGAAATTATATTATATTCTATAATATGACTTATATTACTATAAGTCATATACATTGTGGAATTGAACAATAACTAACCGAATGAATTTTAAAAAAATATAACGAAAAAAAAGTGGCTGAATGTCTCCACTATAATTATACAAAATTTTTTTTTACCCCTGCAAAAATATTTATCTCAGTCTGCAAATTTTTTTAATAACTTCCATTCATACTATTCTCGATTATATAAAATAATGAGCAAAAATTGAAAGTATCCGAATCCGTGAAAAAATAATAATTAAAAAAAAATGTCCAATTTCGGAGTCATTTTTAAAATCCATTTTGCAAGCCTTCAAATATATTTGCTCATCCTGGCAATTTTTATATACATTCAGCACATACTATTGTAAATTATATAAAATGGAGAAAAAAATTAAGCGTGCCGAAATAAGCAAAAAAAAAAAAAAAAAGTAAAAAAAATAGTCAAACTGACAGAGAATGCCTTCTATATTATTCTGCCCGCTCTGCACATGGAGAGCGCTTTGTACACGCGCTGATCCGGTCGTTAATTTCGTTCGAATCTCTGGCACCCGTTTCTCGCTGGTAATCGACCGACAAAACGTTCGAGGGACTCATTCACAGGCCCATGTCGCACATTCTCGCACTCTTTAACTCTTAAGGGGGGAGGAAAAGAGGGTGAGGGAGTCTTTCACAAACGTACAATCTTATCTTGACCAATAAACAAAATATATATGCTCACACGACACTTCCTTCTTCTGTAACGTTATTGGCGTAATATTCTATGAATATTAAAAGTGTCGATAATATTTCTTCAAGTTATAAATCGCGTGCTGATAGTCAACGACGTTTTAAGTCATTGAATACCGATAACTGGCAGCACGTATCGTACCGGTTCATTGAAGACGTATAAATCGAAAGATTTCTTGTTTAGAGAAGAAGAGAAAATAATGCTGGATGATTGTAGGGTAATTTGAGGAGAGATGGCCACTTTTTTTTTAAATAATTTAAAATTCTTTTTTTAATTTGATTTATGTGTATTTTTTTTGTTAAATGCTTCACGCTTTTGATTTTTAATTGCTTTTATACATTAAATAAGAAAGATTATTATATTTTGCATAATCAGGTAGATTTTACTACGACTTGACATTTTTTACTGTTAATATTTTTTTATTTTTTTCTAAAATAGAATTTATGGGTTAGGTTTTTTTAATGTTTATATCTTGGAAGAGGTAAATCATAGAAAAAAAATACAATTTAACGAATATTAATTTTTTGCAATATTATGACAAACATAATTTTTTGTATATTCTGTCCACATATATTTATATTTACAAATTGAAAAATATTTTCTACCCCAAAATCTTCAATATTTCCCATATATTTATATTCACAAATTGAAAAATATTTTGTTCCCCAAAATCTTTAATATTTCTCATACATTTACATTTACAAATTGAAAAATATTTTCTATCCCAAAATCTTCAATATTTCCCATATACTTATATTTACAAATTGAAATATATTTCGTATCCCAAAATCTTCAATATTTCCCCTACATTTATATTTACAAATTGAAAAATATTTTGTACCCCAAAATCTTCAATATTTCCCATATATTTATATTTACAAATTGAAAAATATTTCGTACCCCAAAATTTCCAATATTTCCCATATATTTATATTTACAAATTGAAAAATATTTTATACCCCAAAATCTTCAATATTTCCCATATATTTATATTTACAAATTGAAAAATATTTCGTACCTCAAAATCTTCAATATTTCCCATATATTTATATTTACAAATTGAAAATTTTTTTCTACCCCAAAATCTTCAATATTTTCCATATATTTATATTTACAAATTGAAAAATATTTTGTACCCCAAAATCTTCATTATTTCCCATATATTTATATTTACAAATTGAAAAATATTTCGTATCCCAAAATCGTCAATATTTCCCCTACATTTATATTTACAAATTGAAAAATACTTCGCACTCAAAAATCTTCAATATTTCCCATATATTTACATTTACAAATTGAAAAATATTTTCTACCCCAAAATCTTCAATATTTCTCATATATTTACATTCACAAATTGAAAAATATTTTCTACCCCAAAATCCTCAATATTTCCCATATATTTATATTTACAAATTGAAAAATATTTCTACCCCAAAATCTTCAATATTTCCCATATACTTATATTTACAAATTGAAAAATATTTCGTATTCCAAAATCTTCAATATTTCGCATATGTTTATATTTACAAATTGAAAAATTTGTTCTACCCCAAAATCATCAATATTTCCCATATATTTATATTTACAAATTGAAAAATATTTTCTACCCCAAAATCTTCAATATTTCCCATATATTTATATTTACAAATTGAAAAATATTTTCTACCCCAAAATCTTCAATATTTCCCATATATTTATATTTACAAATTGAAAAATATTTCGTACCCCAAAATTTTCAATATTTCCCATATATTGATATTTACAAATTGAAAAATATTTTCTACCCCAAAATCTTCAATATTTCCCATATATTAATATTCACAAATTGAAAAATATTTTCTACCCCAAAATCTTCAATATTTCCCATATATTTATATTTACAAATTGAAAAATATTTCGTACCTCAAAATCTTCAATATTTCCCATATATTTATATTTACAAATTGAAAAAATTTTTCTACCCCAAAATCTTCAATATTTTCCATATATTTATATTTACAAATTGAAAAATATTTTGTACCCCAAAATCTTCACTATTTCCCATATATTTATATTTACAAATTGAAAAATATTTCGTATCCCAAAATCGTCAATATTTCCCCTACATTTGTATTTACAAATTGAAAAATACTTTGCACTCAAAAATCTTCAATATTTCCCATATATTTACATTTACAAATTGAAAAATATTTCGTACCCAAAAATCTTCAATATTTCCCATATATTTGCATTTACAAATTGAAAAATATTTAGTACCCAAAAATCTTCAATATTTCCCATATATTTACATTCACAAATTGAAAAATATTTTCTACCCCAAAATCCTCAATATTTCCCACATATTTATATTTACAAATTGAAAAATATTTCGTACCCCAAAATCTTCAATATTTCCCATATATTAATATTCACAAATTAAAATATATTTCTACCCCAAAATCTTCAATATTTCCCATATATTTATATTTACAAATTGAAAAATATTTTCTACCCCAAAATCTTCAATATTTCCCATATATTTATATTTACAAATTGAAAAATATTTTCTACCCCAAAATCCTCAATATTTCCCACATATTTATATTTACAAATTGAAAAATATTTCGTACCCCAAAATCCTCAATATTTCCCACATATTTATATTTACAAATTGAAAAATATTTCGTACCCCAAAATCTTCAATATTTCCCATATATCAATATTCACAAATTGAAAAATATTTTCTACCCCAAAATCTTCAATATTTCCCACATATTTATATTTACAAATTGAAAAATATTTTGTACCCCAAAATCTTCAATATTTCCCATATATTTATATTTACAAATTGAAAAATATTTTCTACCCCAAAATCTTCAATATTTCCCATATATTTACATTCACAAATTGAAAAATATTTTCTACCCCAAAATCCTCAATATTTCCCACATATTTATATTTACAAATTGAAAAATATTTCGTACCCAAAAATCTTCAATATTTCCCATATATTTACATTTACAAATTGAAAAATATTTAGTACCCAAAAATCTTCAATATTTCCCATATATTTACATTCACAAATTGAAAAATATTTTCTACCCCAAAATCCTCAATATTTCCCACATATTTATATTTACAAATTGAAAAATATTTCGTACCCCAAAATCTTCAATATTTCCCATATATCAATATTCACAAATTGAAAAATATTTTCTACCCCAAAATCTTCAATACTTCCCATATATTAATATTCACAAATTAAAATATATTTTCTACCCCAAAATCTTCATTATTTCCCCTACATTTATATTCACAAATTGAAAAATATTTCCCACCTCAAAATCTCAACATTTCCCATATATTTATTAATATCCACATATAAATTAATAAAAAAAAATAAAAGGTGACCATCTTACACGGAATTGCCTAAACACGGCAGCAGAAATACTATAGAGAATATCGCTCGTGCCAATAATACGTGGATGATGGTGTCGAAACGATCTCGAGACATCGACATCGAGATCTCAGTGAGATCTCGAGACGTTTTATACCTTTGGTATATCTTCGAATCTCGAATTGTTGAGGCCTCAAGCGGAATAGGTACACTACGATTTCGAAATACACAACTCGTGGCCTGAAAACTATGTCTTTGTAGGTATCGACGAGACGAGCCACGAGGTTCGAGGGCCACGAACGCAAAATTAACGGCACGATGTATAAAGAAAACTATAGCGGAGAGACCAATAGAGATCTGCATTCTAGATTCGATTGCCGATCGCAAACCGATCATTATCGAACGGTATATCCTCGTAGTCTTTGCCGCTGCCGCTATTTTGTGCTTCTGGCTAGTTTCACGATCGCATAATCCGCTCACAGTTATTTTCCCATGACGACAACTTCTCGATACGAATGATGATGACGGGCTTGATGATTACGATGATGATACGATGATAATGATGATAATGGATGCATAACTTGCTACTAAACCGTCACGATTTAACCATAATCTCGGATGCACGTTTTTGCTCCACTTTTGTAAGATTTTTTATAATTGTTATTGTCGTTGATGAGGGATCGAATATCCGACAGGGTAATTTTGGAATATTGTACGTAGTAAAATTTTTCAAGACGTTCAAAAGCGTGTTCATTTTCACGGGAAGTCATTTAGTCAATTACGATGACACAAGCTTTGTGCAAAATTGAAATAAAAATAATGGAACTATTATTGCACCTATATTCCATTATAAATAAGGTAAACGGCCCAGTTTGTGACACCTTTAGAGCAGCGGGGTCGACTTTCTGTTATTTACAGATTCGTGATATTGTTAAACTGAAAATGAACGTTTTCAATACGTGCATTAAAACCTTCTGAAACAGATTAGACTATTCTTCAAAGGCAAAACGTTGAGAATATTAATAAAAACATTATTTAAATATTGCTTGTCTACTGTGTCGGGGTTCCTGACACTGCAGAACCACTCATGTCGTAGCTTGTGACCCTCGCGTGTACCGGGTTTGTGACACTCACGCCGTAGGTCCTGACCCCCGTGTGTACCGGGTTTCTGACACCTATCCGGGTTTTTCGAACTCCTATTTGGAAAAGATATCGATAATTCAATGAAAACGAAACCATAATAACGTTACATGTTGAAATTTATACAGTATTCAATCCTAACCTAATTTTCGGCAACAACCCGTGTAGAAAAAAAGAATCTGGCCGAGATTCTTAAGAAGATTCTCGCTGAGATTCTCAGCGAGATTCTTAGGAATCTCAGCGAGATTCTTAGGAATCTCAGCGAGATTCTTAGGAATCTCAGCGAGATTCTTGGCGAGAATCATGGTTGCGCGCCGAACCGAGATTCTTTTAAAATCTCTCTGAGAATCTCGGTCAGCTTCTTAGCGAGATTCGTTAGTGGGTAGCTGAAAATAAAAAGAATCTCCATTAGAATCTCGCCGAAAATAAAAAGAATCTCTATCAAAATCCCACCGAGATTCTAGAGAATCTCGGCCAGCTTACTGACATTTTTTAGTCGGTAGCTGGAAATAAAAAGAATCTCTATCAGAATCTCGCTGAGATTCTAGAGAATCTCGCCCAGCGAGATTCTTTTCATTTTCATTGAAAATGAAATGAATCTATAACAAAAAAGATCATTACGAATATTGAAGGACTGCTAATTAGTTAGTAAATCAACGAAGGTTTAACCCCTCGTGTGTAGTCGAACTCAGAAAAGCTTTCCAGTCTTATATATACGCTGAGGCATCAAACCACTTGCGAGAAACGCTCCGTCCGTTCGCCACCTAGTGACATCATATGAAACACTGGTGGACAATATTCCGCTAGATGGCGAGGGAACGAAGCGTTTCTCGCAAGTGACTTGAAGCCCCAGCGTATATATAAGACTGGAAAGCTTTTCTGACTACACACGAGGGGTCTAACCTTTGTTGATGTACTAACTAATTAGTGTTAGCAATATTAAAATATTCGTAAAGATCTTTTTTATATACATTCTTTTCATTTTCAATGAAAATGAAAATGAGAAGAATGTCGCTAAGAAGCTGGACGAGAGTCTCTAGAATCTCGGCGAGATTCTGATATAGATTCTTTTTATTTCCAGCTACCCATTAAAGAATCTCTATCAGAATCTCGCCGAGATTCTCTAGAATCTCAGCGAGATACTGATAGAGATTATTTTTATTTCCAGCTACCCACTAAAGAATCTCGGCAAGAAGCTGGCCGAGATTCTCTAGAATTTTAGCGAGATTCTCAGATAGATTTAAAAAGAATCTCAGTTCGGCGCGCAATCGTGATTCTCAGCGAGAATTTTCTTAAGAATCTCGGCCATATTCTTTTTTTCTACGCGGGAAGTAAAAATCGTAAATATTGAGAGGGTCAGCAACCGCGTCAATAACCACAATTACGTTGGGAGTTATTGACCCTTTGAGTTTACGGGAAAAACTAATCAATAGCATAAGTATTCTATTTCTTGTCGATAAAGCTAATTATTGTGATCATTTTCGTATAATTGTTATGTTGTATTATACTTACTTAAGACTGGAAACGATCAAATACGCGACCGATGCACCTAGTGAGCTCCGTCTAGGAATGGCGGTTCGAACTCATTGAGACGCAATACCACGGCTTTCACCGGTGAAATGTATTTCTAAATAATTTGTTACGAAATTTGTTTATTGCAGAAAAAAACTATTAAAAAAGCTCTTTAATTTGGCGATAATAAGGTTAAAATTCGACGTAAATTACATTTATGACAGTGTAAAATAACTATCGGGGTTCACAAACCGAGGCAGGGTCACAAACAGGGCCGTTTACCTTAATTAACTTTTTTTTTCTTTCTTCTTTTCCTATTTTTAAGATCTTTCCGTCATAAACAGTTTGCAAATAAATTCCTCTAAATTTAATCTAAATAGCTGTGAATAAATGAAAGAGAGAAATTGGAGCGGAATTCATCGAGAGTTATTTTTAAATATGATAGTAGTAGAATTTTATCAATTTTTCAGAGCGTTGAAAAAGGCGTCTGGATAATACGACAGACTCTCATCTATTTTTCACAGATCCGCCGGATATCACCGATATAATATATCACACATGTCAAATATCGTTTTTTATATAAAAAAAATTTAAGAAAAATCCTGAATATTTTTCTTATCCTTCTGCATCATACAAAAAAATTAAAAAATAATCCTGGATATTTTTTTATCCTTCTGATTAATAAAAAAAATAAAAAATGATCCTCGATATTTTTTTTATCCTTCTGATTAATAAAAAAAATAAAAAATAATCCTCGTTATTTTTTTATCCTTCTGATTAATAAAAAAAAATAAAAAATAATCCTCGATATTTTTTATCCTTCTGCTTCATAAAAAAATTAAAAAATAATCCTGGATATTTTTTTATCCTTCTGCTTAATAAAAAAATTAAAAAATAATCCTGGATATTTTTTTATCCTTCTGCTTCATAAAAAAATTAAAAAATAATCCTGAATATTTTTGTATCCTTCTGCTTTATAAAAAAATTAAAAAATAATCCTGGACATTATTTATTCTTCTGATTAATAAAAAAAATTAAAAATAATCCTCGATATTTTTTATCCTTCTGCTTCATAAAAAAATTAAAAAATAATCCTGGATATTTTTTTATCCTTCTGCTTCATAAAAAAATTTAAAAATAATCCTGAATATTTTTTTATCCTTCTGCTTTATAAAAAAATTAAAAAATAATCCTGGACATTATTTATTCTTCTGATTAATAAAAAAAATTAAAAATAATCCTCGATATTTTTTTATCCTTCTGCTTCATAAAAAAATTAAAAAATAATCCTCGATATTTTTTTATCCTTCTGCTCCATAAAAAAAATAAAAAAATAATCCTGGATATTTTTCTTTTCTTGCTTCTTGCTGCATAAAAAAAAATTGAAAAATACAACAATTTTACAGCAGTCCAATATACTAAAAAAAAAGTCTGAATTATTATAGAGTAAATACAATATCATAGAAACACTTTTTCAAGTTATCGCGTTAAATATAATAGTGGGGTGAATATATCGAGAGCTGCGCCTCTCTCCATCCCGTCCAAGACTTCGATTTCCTTTCTCGTGCGCATACCAAACCTCTGTAATGCTTTATATACCACTGTACATACTTCCCATTCAATTCGTTCTCTCGTAGTTCGTGCCTCTCGCACGCCGCGAGTAAATCCCACTATTCCCTGCCATATATATATATATATATGTATATATATACATATACATATATATATAACTATATGTACAATCGTGTCCAATACAACGAGCATTGAAACAGTGAGACTGCCACGAGAACGGAGAGTTACGTACCACCGTCGCTGATTATTCCCTCATAGAAAATTCATCGAGAAGACTAATTGCGACTAATGGCCGTTCTAAGACTGAACCGAGGTCAACCGCCCGCAAGATCTTCGTGGTAAACTCGCTGTCTGCACAGTCAAGCCACAAATAAGCCAGAATTAGAACGAGAAAAAAAAAATCTCAATCTTTTTGCATCATGTAGATGTGCGAAAAGAGAGACCGGGGCAAGTTGGAACAGGCGAAATGAGCATTGACATTTTCTCAATTACCATGAAATGAAAACTGCTTAATGATACATTTAGAGAATTGAAAAATAATTAGGGAACATTTGTATTGTCTGTGAATTAAATTTTCTGGAAATAGAATTGCAGTGGAATTTCAATGGAATTCGGAATAACGGGGCAATTTTTATTTCTGGTATTTGGAGATTATTCTCAATTCGTTACAATTTGATAAATGGTAAATTTAAAAATGTTGTAGATTTTTTTTGCGAATTTTTTTAAATAATAGCAATTATAAAAAATTAGATAAATTTTTTTTTTCATATGAATTTAACTAATTTAAGTATTTTAATTATTTTGGCTTTTTAATAATTTATTCATTATTTTCGACGTTATTATTATTTAAAATGAGTTTTCTTAAAAAATAATTAGGGAAAATTTGTATTGTCTGTGAATTAAATTTTCTGGAAATAGAATTCCAGTGGAATTTCAATGGAATTCGGTATAACGGGGTAATTTTTATTTCTAGTATTTGGAGATTATTCTCAATTCGTTACAATTTGATAAACGGTAAGTTTAAAAATGTTGTAAATTTTTTTCGTGAACTTTTTTAAATAATAACAATTATAAAAAATTAGATAAATTTTTTTTTTCATGTGAATTTAACTAATTTAAGTATTTTAATTATTTTGGCTTTTTAATAATTTATTCATTATTTTCGACGTTATTATTATTTAAAATGAGTTTTCTTAAAAAATTATTAGGGAAAATTTGTATTGTCTGTGAATTAAATATTCTGGAAATAGAATTGCAGTGGAATTTCAATGGAATTCGGAATAACGGGGTAATTTTTATTTCTGGTATTTGGATATTATTCTCAATTCGTTACAATTTGATAAACGGTAAGTTTAAAAATGTTGTAGATTTTTTTTGCGAATTTTTTTAAATAATAGCAATTATAAAAAATTAGATACATTTTTTTTTTCATATGAATTTAACTAATTTAAGTATTTTAATTATTTCGGCTTTTTAATAATTTATTCATTATTTTCGACATTATTATTATTTAAAATGAGTTTTCTTAAAAAATTATTAGGGAAAATTTGTATTGTCTGTGAATTAAATTTTCTGGAAATAGAATTGCAGTGGAATTTCAATGGAATTCGGAATAACGGGGTAATTTTTATTTCTGGTATTTGGAGATTATTCTCAATTCGTTACAATTTGATAAACGGTAAGTTTAAAAATGTTGTAAATTTTTTTCGTGAACTTTTTTAAATAATAGCAATTATAAAAAATTAGATAATTTTTTTTTTCATATGAATTTAACTAATTTAAGTATTTTAATTATTTCGGCTTTTTAATAATTTATTCATTATTTTCGATATTATTATTATTTAAAATGAGTTTTCTTAAAAAATAATAAGGGAAAATTTGTATTGTCTGTGAATTAAATTTTCTGGAAATAGAATTGCAGTGGAATTTCAATGGAATTCGGAATAACGGAGTAATTTTTATTTCTGGTATTTGGAGATTATTCTCAATTCGTTAGAATTTGAGAAATGGTAAATTTAAAAATGTTGTAGATTTTTTTTGCGAATTTTTTTAAATAATAGCAATTATAAAAAATTAGATAAATTTTTTTTTTCATGTGAATTTAACTAATTTAAGTATTTTAATTATTTTGGCTTTTTAATAATTTATTCATTATTTTCGACGTTATTATTATTTAAAATGAGTTTTCTTAAAAAATAATTAGGGAAAATTTGTATTGTCTGTGAATTAAATTTTCTGGAAATAGAATTGCAGTGGAATTTCAATGGAATTCGGAATAACGGGGTAATTTTTATTTCTGGTATTTGGATATTATTCTCAATTCGTTACAATTTGATAAACGGTAAGTTTAAAAATGTTGTAGATTTTTTTTGCGAATTTTTTTAAATAATAGCAATTATAAAAAATTAGATAAATTTTTTTTTTTCATGTGAATTTAACTAATTTAAGTATTTTAATTATTTCGGCTTTTTAATAATTTATTCATTATTTTCGACGTTATTATTATTTAAAATGAGTTTTTATTTAGGATTTGTGATGACGTTGATATTTTCTGCAATTTTTGGCTTAAATATTGTGCGGCTGTGTGGTCCGAAATAAGAAATGAAGAAAGCTGCACTTATGTTGCCATTAAAAATATGTTTGTGGGACACATTGGCATACAAAAGAGCGAGCAGGTGGGTCCGATTAGTGGAAGTCAAACATCCCCAAAACAATTTAGCAGCTGACCGGTAACTGTCCATCGACCGGCCCTTATTTAGTCAGGATCTAGTCTAAATATGTCCTAAACAATCAAAAACGAAAAGAAAACAATTTTTCAAAATATCTCAATTATTTTTATTTTTCTAAATATATTTTCACGTGTTTAGCCAAAAATAACGAAATTTCATTACGAATGCATCTAAAATTTTCTTTTATTATGAAAAAAATCATTTATACATAAAAATTTGAAACTTGAATTTTTTATATTTTGATTCAGAAAAGCGTCCAACATTATTTCAAAAAATGTCTTTTTTTCCCATTATATTTCTCCAAATCCAGAGAATTTCCAGTCACTTAAGTGGCTTCCATTTCCGTTAAATAATGTGTCAATTTTTGTCAAAAAAATTTTGCAAAAATTTGGAAAATAATCGAATTTCTTTAGAAGTGCATCCTCCATTTTTATTTCACGAACTAAAAACATACGAAGATGAAAAAAATGAGTTATATTTCCACTCTTTTTCATTTAAAAAATTATTCAACACAATTATTTTTCAAATTAATCCGAAAAGAATGTTGACCCTTAAAGAGTTAATAATTTCTGACACAGCGTAAAGAAAATTTTGCAAATATTTATCAAATAATCGAATTTCATTAGGAGTGCATCCTCCATTTTTATTTCACGAACTAAAAACACATGTAGATGAAAAAAAAAAAATGTTCTATGTTTCCACTATTTTTCATTAAAAAAATTAATCAACACAATTTGTTTTTTTTTTTTTTTTCAAATTAATCCGAAAAGTATCTTAACCCTTAAAGGGTTAATAATTTCTGACACAGTGTAAAGAAATTTTTCAAAAATTAGTCAAATAATCGAATTTTATTATCCTCTATTTTATTACACGAACTAAAAACACATGTAGATGAAAAAAAAAAATGTTCTATGTGTCCACTATTTTTCATTAAAAAAATTATTCAACACAATTTTTTTTTTTTCAAATTAATCCGAAAAGTATGTTGACCCTTAAAGAGTTAATAATTTCTGACACAGCGTAAAGAAAATTTTGCAAATATTTATCAAATAATCGAATTTCATTAGGAGTGCATCCTCCATTTTTATTTCACGAACTAAAAACACATGTAGATGAAAAAAAAAATGTTCTGTTTCCACTATTTTTCATTAAAAAAATTAATCAACACAATTTGTTTTTTTTTTTTTTTTAAATTAATCCGAAAAGTATCTTAACCCTTAAAGGGTTAATAATTTCTGACATAGTGTAAAGAAATTTTTCAAAAATTAGTCAAATAATCGAATTTTATTATCCTCTATTTTATTACACGAACTAAAAACACATGTAGATGAAAAAAAAAAATGTTCTATGTTTCCACTATTTTTCATTAAAAAAATTATTCAACACAATTTTTTTTTTTCAAATTAATCCGAAAAGTATCTTAACCCTTAAAGGGTTAATAATATCTGACACAGTGTAAAGCAATTTTTCAAAAATTAGGCAAATAATCGAATTCTATTATCCTCCATTTTTATTTCACGAACTAAAAGCACTCGGAGATTTAAAAAAATTATAAAATGTGCTATATTTCCACTATTTTTTATTTAGAAAATTGTTCAACACAATTTTTAAAAAAATCCAAAAAGCCCTTAAGGAGGTTCGGTGGCCACTCCCAAAGTCAAATCAGAGATAAATTTTCGCGATCGATTCTTTAAAGTTTAATGCATTAATTAATAACAGTGGAGGGTGATTTGTATTGAAGCATGTAGACTTAATCCAGAGAAAGATTAATAGTCACGGATTTGCATAAAGTTTAACTGATTAACGTTTCTTTTCAGTGTGATATATTTTCGTTCAGTTTTTTCCAAGTATTATCTTTAATTCTTTGCCGATTTTTATGAACGATAGCTCATTGTTTTTCTTAAAAGATACTCTACGAATTGACTTCCTAGATATTTCAGAGTGTTCATCGTTTTGTAATTATAGCCTGTTGTTTATGAAAGTATTTTAATTTCTGTTAAACAACAGTCTAGAATTATTAAACAATTAACACTATGAAATATCTAGGCGGTCAATTCGTAGAGTATCTTTTAAGGTAGAGAATGAGCTGTCACTCATTCAAATCGGCCAAGAATTACAGATTATATTTGAAAAAAACTGAACGAAAATGTATCCCATTGAAAAAAAACGTTAATAAGTTAATATTTATGCAAATCCGTCACTATTAATCTTTCTCTGGATTAAGTCTACATGCTTCAATACAAATCACCCGCAAGAGCTATCATTTAATGCATTAAACTTTAAAGAATCGATTACAAAAAGCCTGCAAAGTAGAACCTTGCAAATTGCTTCCTCATTATTTTACACCTTTAACGAAGCTGCCTCTATGAGGATGTACGTTGATCGATTTTGGCTTCCTCATAGAGGAAGCTTCGTTAAGGGGAGGGAGTCAGGTAAAAAAAATTGATTTTGGAAATTCAATATCATCCAAATCCTATTGCTTATAAAAATGCCCAACGCACTATATTGTTGGTACACGATTAAAGGATTTTTTAGTGTTGTCTGACTTGCATATGCTTTTAAATATTATCTTAAGCAAAGATCTTAGGTTTTCCATTCTGCGCATGATTCAGATCAAACTACTAGGCAGATTGGAATGGTTGACGTCTCATTTTCTTCTTCATGAACAGATACACCGGCTAAATGGAGCAAATATTAATAAAATGTAACATTTTTTAAGTAGCATAATTATTAAGAAATAAATGTTATGCTATTTTCTAAATCAGTGATTAACTTTGCTTTCAGAATGAAAAAAAATAGTTTGCTCCATTTAGCCGGTGTATCTTTTCATGAAGAAGAAAATGAGACATCAATCATTCCAATCTGCCTAGTAGTTTGATCTGAATCATGCGCAGAATGAAAAACCTAAGGACTTTGCTTAAGATAATTTGGAAAAGCATATGCAAGTCAGACGACAGTAAAAAATTCTTTCATCGAACACCAACGATATAGTGCATTGTGCATTTTTATATGCAATAGGATTTGGATGATTTTGAATTTCCAAAATCAATTTTTTTTTACCTGACTCCCTCCCCTTAAAGGTGTAAAATAATGAGGAAGCAATTTGCAAGGTTCTACTTTGCAGGCTTGTTTCAGCTTGAAAGACTATTCAGAAAAAATGCAGAGGAAGCAATTTGCAAGGTCCTACTTTGCAGACTTTTTTTATACCTTGTGTCTCTTTTGCAGAGGTGTTTTATACAGCTATAAATCACCTCTGCAAACACCGTTACATCTAATTTTGATTAGATACAAATTTTTGTCGTACTTTCTCAACTTTTCCGGAAGTTATAGCGAAAATCTACATTTTTTTTAAATGAAAAATGGTGTAAAATCCGAACGACTTTACCGATCATCACCAAATTTGGTACATGGCATTTCTGAATGTTATTTTTCGTCTGTACAGAATTTCTGTTCATTTGTTGAAATTCGACGTAATTTAGATCAAAATCTATTTTTTTCGAAAAATTCAAAATTCTATAAAATCCGAACCGCTTTACCGATTTCGCCGAAATTCAATACCATACAACATTGAACGTATCTTCAGTTATGAAGAACTATTTAGCCAAATCGGCGAACTTTTACGAAAGTTAGAGCGACCACGCCCTTTTTTCAACAAATTAAATCAACATAAAATCTTAATGACTTCACATATTTTGGCAAAAATCACAACATTCAAAGAGGGGCAGCTACTCTACTTGCGTACCAAATTTGAGCCGGATCGCTCGAACGGTTACCGAGTGAGAGGAGATTGAATTTTCGAAGCCCAGCACACACACACACACACACACACACACACACATACATACATACGGACATTTTTTCTAAACCACTTTTCTCGACGTTTTAGGTGATTCTAAGCATACTGACATGAAAATCTCGAAAAAAAAAAATTTCATGAAAACAAAGCTTCCTCTATGAGGAAGCAAAATTTATCTCTGATTTGACTTTGACAGTCGTCATCGATCGTCCTTAAAGGATTAATAAATATTGTATGAGCGTAAAAAAATTTTCAAAAATTTCTCCAATAGACCCCGGTCTTATGCATGTTCATAAAGACATTTATATATCTTAGCAAAGAAGACTCTGTGCTGCATAAACGAGGGAGTATTATACTGGGCCGTTGCTGCAGATGAGAGAAAACTTGGCATCGGTATAGCGCGACGAGTGACCGTTGAGGAAGGAAAATATTGTGGGAAGAGCGAGTGTAACGAAGACGAAAGAATAAAGAAACGACGTGTCGTCGGGCATTATTCTTGTTACCGTAGTATTGCAATGTCGTGACTACAATGCGAGAGACCAACGAGAGCTCTCGCGTTGGTTTACGGCGCGCAAGAGAGTAAAAGGGGCACACTGTGCTGCTGTTGCTGCTGCTGCTGCTGCCAATCGGGCAGATTCAGACAGTTCCTGGTAACTTTCTCCTTCTTGCCGCCACCGGATTGCCGAGGAGAAGCGAAACTCGGCCACGGCGCCCCGAGAGTCATGATCTCTTATGTAGATCCCGCGCAGTTACCTATATAACAGTACACAACTATGTACATACGACTGTACTACTGTGTGGGGTATAAGGATGAATGTAATACGTTTAGTCGTTTACCTTCTGTGCGCTGCTCTAGCGACTCCCGCGCCTCGGGTCACTCCTTCTGACCCTCTCCAACCGCTATGGACTGCACTTTCTACATATTTTTCGATTGTTACAAGATATTTTGGTATCTATAAAAATAGAAAGGGTATTATGATATTATTATCTGGGATTCAGGGATATCCCACGTTTTTTTTAATAGTTTGAATTTTTTAATTTTTTATTTACTGATTAAAGCAATTTGTAAGCATTCCGCAAAATTACATCTTCTTCGTTAGCTACAATAAGAAATTCGAAAACTTAACATTTTAGAACCTTCTTCCTTCTGTACAACCGATGTGCACTGCATTTTCTATATATTTTTCGATTGTTATGAGATATTTTAGTATCTATAAAAATAGAAAGGGGATTATGATATTATTGTCTTGGATTCAGGGATGTTCCACTTTTTTTTTTTAAATAGTTCGAATTTTTTAATTTTGCTTCCTCATAGAGGAAGCTTTGTTTTCATGAAATTTTTTTTTTCGAGATATGGTATCGCTGAATATTATGCTATTTATTATGAGAATTCTAAAAACAAATCTTTTTTTGCTTCCTCATAGAGGAAGCTTTGTTTTCATGAAATTTTTTTTTTTCGAGATTTTCATGTCAGTATGCTTAGAATCACCTAAAACGTCGAGAAAAGTGGTTTAGAAAAAATGTCCGTATGTATGTATGTGTGTGTGTGTGTGTGTGCTGGGTTTCGAAAATTCAATCTCCACTCACTCGGTAACCGTTCGAGCGATCCGGCTCAAATTTGGCACGCAATCAGAGTAGCTGCCCCTCTTTGAATGTTGTGATTTTTGCCAAAATATGTGAAGTCATTAAGATTTTATGTTGATTTTAATTTGTTGAAAAAAGGGCGTGGTCGCTCTAACTTTCGTAAAAGTTCGCCGATTTGGCTAAATAGTTCTTCATAACTGAAGATACGTTCAATGTTGTATGGTATTGAATTTCGACGAAATCGGTAAAGCGGTTCGGATTTTATAGAATTTTGAATTTTTCGAAAAAAATAGATTTTGATCTAAATTACGTCGAATTTCAACAAATGAACAGAAATTTTGTACAGACGAAAAATAACATTCAGAAATGCCATGTACCAAATTTGGTGATGATCGGTAAAGTCGTTCGGATTTTACACCATTTTTCATTTAAAAAAAAATGTAGATTTTCGCTATAACTTCCGGAAAAGTTGAGAAAGTACGACAAAAATTTGTATCTAATCAAAATTAGATGTAACGGTGTTTGTAGAGGTGATTTATAGCTGTATAAAACACCTCTGCAAAAGAGACACAAGGTATAAAAAAAAAGATGCAAAGTAGAACCTTGCACATTGCTTCCTCATTATTTTTCGCTTTTTACAAAGCTTCCTCTATGAGGAAGCCAAAATTGAATAACATACTGCTTCCTCACAGAGGGAGCTTTGTAAAAAGCGAAAAATAATGAGGAAGCAATGTGCAAGGTTCTACTTTGCATCTTTTTTTATTTATTTACTGATTAATGCAATTTGTAAGCATTCCTCAAAATTACATCTTCTTCGTCAGCTACAATAAGAAATTCGAAAACTTAAAATTTTAGAACCTTCTTCCTTCTGTACAACCGATGTGCACTGCATTTTCTATATATTTTTCGATTGTTATGAGATATTTTAGTATCTATAAAAATAGAAAGGGGATTATGATATTATTGTCTTGGATTCAGGGATGTTCCACTTTTTTTTTTTAAATAGTTTGAATTTTTTAATTTTGCTTCTTCATAGAGGAAGCTTTGTTTTCATGAAATTTTTTTTTTCGTGATATGGTATCGCTGAATATTATGCTATTTATTATGAGAATTCTATAAACAAATCTTTTTTTTTATGAGGCAGCAGAATAAAAAAAATTGGATGCTATTAGATATATTAATATGATATGTTAATATTTATCACAAGCTGATTTTCAATATTATTTTTTTTTGTCTTTTGGCAATTTACCGAAATTCTAAACCAACAAAAAAAAAATGTAGATCTTAATTACTACTATTCATTTTATTTATTAATTTATTAAATTAGCTGATTTTGCTTCCTCATAGAGGAAGCTTTGTTTTCATGAAATTTTTTTTTTCGAGATTTTCATGTCAGTACACTTAGAATAGGCCAAAACGTCGAGAAAAGTGATTTAGAAAAAATGTCTGTGTGTGTGTGTGTGTGTGTATGTGTGTATGTTACACGATCGAAAAATGTAAACCTTTATAACTCGGGAATGCCTTGAGATATCAAGCTGAAATTTGGACCATAGATAGAGGGATCAAGCCTCATCGTTCATACAGATTTTTGTTAAAATCCACTTCATCGTTAAATTATTACGCGTTTTTTAATTTTTTGAAAAATGTCTATTTACGCGATAACTCTTTCAATTTTCGAGATATTGATCTTAAAATTGGTATGAATGTGAGCTTTCATACGCCGGTGATCGCTATTGAATTTGGTTAAGATCGGTTGAATCGTTAAAATTTTATGATGTTTTGAATTTTTCAAAAAATTGACATTATCGCTTTATTGTAACTTTTGCAAAACTTAAGATAGCGAGCTCAAATTTTGTATATAAATGAAACAATATTCAGCCATGATATATGTATAATTTAGTGACGAACGGTGTGAAATTTTTGATTTTATGGAATGTTGAATTATTTTTAAAAATATACATTATCACATTCACTTTCGGAAACGCTCTAATAATCACGAAATAACGTAATAACGAAATAGAAAAAGCGAATCCACAACATGTACATTTATCTAATTAAAACAAGGATGCAAAGTAGAACCTTGCACATTGCTTCCTCATCATTTTTCGCGTTTTACAAAGCTTGGTTTTCAAGAAAAAAAATTTTTTTCGAGATTTTCATGTCAGTACACTTAGAATGGGCCAAAACGTCGAGAAAAGTGATTTAGAAAAAATGTGTGTGTGTGTGTGTGTGTGTGTATGTGTGTATGTTACACGATCGAAAAATGTAAACCTTTATAACTCGGGAATGCCTTGAGATATCAAGCTGAAATTTGGACCATAGATAGAGGGATCAAGCCTCATCGTTCATACAGATTTTTGTTAAAATCCACTTCATCGTTAAATTATTACGCGTTTTTTAATTTTTTGAAAAATGTCTATTTACGCGATAACTTTTTCAATTTTCGAGATATTGATCTTAAAATTGGTATGAATGTGAGCTTTCATACGCCGGTGATCGCTATTGAATTTGGTTAAGATCGGTTGAACCGTTAAAATTTTATGATGTTTTGAATTTTTCAAAAAATTGACATTATCGCTATATTGTAACTTTTGCAAAACTTAAGATAGCGAGCTCAAATTTTGTATATAAATGAAACAATATTCAGCCATTATATATATATAATTTAGTGACGAACGGTATGAAATTTTTGATTTTATGGAATGTTGACTTATTTTTTAAAATATACATTCTCACAGTCACTTTCGGAAACGCTCTAATAATCACGAAATAACGTAATAACGAAATAGAAAAAGCGAATCCACAACATGTATATTTATCTAATTAAAACAAGGATGCAAAGTAGAACCTTGCATAACATACTTCCTCATAGAGGTAGCTTTGTCAAACGCGAAAAATAATGAGGAAGCAATGTGCAAGGTTCTACTTTGCATCCTTTTTTATTTACTGATTAATGCAATTTGTAAGCATTCCTCAAAATGATATCTTCTTCGACAGCTAAAAAAATATATTTTCACATTGCAGTCAGCTATAATAAAAAATTCCAAAACTTACAATTTTAGAACCTCCTTCCTGCTGCACAACCGATGTGCACTGCACTTTCTATATATTTTTCTATCGTTACGAGATATTTTAGTATTTATAAAAATAGAAAGGGGATTATGATATTATTATCTTAGATTCAGAGATATTCCACTTCTTTTAATAATAGTTTGAATTTTTTAATTTTTTATTTACTGATTAAAAATAAACATATATAAAATAAAATATAGATAAAATAATATGTTTTAACATTGCAATCAGCTACAATAAAAAATTCCAAAACCTAAAATTTAGAACCTCCTTCCTTCTGTACAACCAATGTGGTGTGCACTTTCTATATCTTTTTCGATTGTTACGAGATATTTTAGTATCTATAAAAATAGAAAGGGAATTATGACATTATTATCTTGGATTCAGGGATATTTCACTTCTTTTAAAAATAGTTTTAATTTTTTTAATTTTTTTTTTACTGATTAAAAATAAATATATATAAAATAAAATATAGATAAAATAATATGTTTTAACATTGCAATCAGCTACAATAAAAAATTCCAAAACTTAAAATTTAGAGCCTCCTTCCTTCTGTACAACCAATGTGGTCTGCACTTTCTATATCTTTTTCGATTGTTACGAGATATTTTAGTATCTATAAAAATAGAAAGGGAATTATGACATTATTATCTTGGATTCAGAGATTTTGCACTTTTTTATAAATTTTTATCATTTTTTTTTCTTCATCTTTTGGGAATGCTAAATATAATTTTCGAGCATTTCTCCATCTTCTTTACCAGCTAAAATTATATATTTTAATAGTGCATTCAGCTTCCGTAAAAAATTCCAAAGTGAATAAGGAGTGAAATTACGTTTTTGTTTTTTTAGTTCGTTCTTCGTCAATCTCAAACCTAAAATTTAGAATCTCCTCCCCCTCACCAACCAAATATAAAATATGACGGCATTATTTAACAAAATCTAGACCTTTTCATTTTTTCGGATTACTTTGATTAATTTATGTTGTGTCACTTTCAAAACACACTGAACAAATTTATGTTAACTTTTTTAACCTCTACTTTTCCAGCTCCGATTTTTTTTTGGCAAATTATTTTTAATACAAACATTTAAGAACAATGTATTTTTTATTACAACTTAAAGAAAAAACTTTTTTCAATATTAAAAAAAATAGTTGATTTATTTTTTCATGTATAAAATGCACAGAAAATTTTTAAACATTCTTCTAATAAAATTACAAGACGAATTAGACTTTGGGTCTAATTCGTCTAGTAATGAGAGTGAAAACATCTATTAAACATAATTCTTTACATCGACAAATTTTATTTCCCATATAGATAAGATAACATTACAAAAATAAAATACAATAGCTACAAAATATGATTGTTCAAATTTTATATATGACGCAACATATTTATCAATTACAAACAGCTATAAAAAAAAAGCAATGAAATTCACCATAAATTTCTACAACTTGTTAAATATAACGATATAAATCTACAAAATTCTCAGTGTTGCCTTTTCGAACATCTGTAAAAAAAAAAGTACCAATCTCTTACGAAATTAGTATATATTACATAAGATCTAACTGAAATTCGGTATATGCGCATACTCAAAGAGAAAACTTACAACTCGACATGGAGTTCGTGTGGTATTTATTGAAACCTCGTTGAGAAAGGCAAACTCCATTCTACTTCAAGCACAAGAGAGAAAATGAATGAAAAAAATAAATAAAAATCTCTTGAACTATCGATTGCAGGGCATCCAGAGAATGGGGAAGTAATTTCGTCGATGTCTCTCGATTTCAATATCGATAAATTTTCGGTGAGTGTCTTGTAAGCTTTGTCGAACTCCAATTCTCTCTATAGCATTCAATGAATATATTGTTATTGTTTCCTACTGTTATGTAGAATTTCGTGTCACGTAACGAGCAGCTATTCCACACAATGCAAACTATATACTGCACAGAAAAAGTATTGTACTACGTATATAAATTGACATATAGAAGAGAGTCGAATAACGAATTGAATAAAACGACAACGACATCGTTGTAAGGCAAAGACGACGAAAGCCTATTATTATTATTATTATAACGCCACTTAATTAAATGGCTAAACCCACTTTATGTGAAGCCAGCAAAAAATTGTATGTTTAGTTTATTAAATTTTTAAAAAAATATTTTAGCCAAATGCATTCCGTATATTTTATTAAAAAATAATTTATGTAAAGCAATTAGCGTTCAACTGAATTAAATAAATGTATTGAATTCTAAGAAATATTATTTTATTTAATACTTGAGCTAATATCATTTATTGAATAAGTATCAATTTTTATATTTTGGTAAATTAATGAGGCGAATTTAAAAAATATTTTTGTCTTGAGAAAGAAAAATATGATAAGAAATAATACACTATAAAAAATGTTTATTTTTCTGAAAATTTGACACTTCCAAATAAAAATAGTACAATTTTTATCAACCAGGCTTTGATAAAAAATTAAATTTTATGGTAAATATTTGTTTTTTAAAATAAAACATTGCAGATTTTTCAGTCATATAAAAAAAATTGTTTTGAAAAATGTTCCACTGAAATACAACATATTTATTATTATACCGCCACTTAATTAAATGGCTAAATCCACTTTATGTGAATCCAAGAAAAAATTCTATGTTTCGTTTATTAAAATTTTATTTAATTTGTATTTTTAAATCGTTTATTAAAATTTTTTAAAAATATTTTAGCCAAATGCATTCCGTATATTTTATTTAAAGATAATTTATGTAAAGCAATTAGAATTTTAATTAAATAAACGTATTGAATTTTAAGAAATATTATTCGAGCTAAAATGATTTATTGAATAGGTATCAATTTTTTTAGATTAATTTTTATATTTTATATAAAAATTAATCTAATTTTTTATATTTTATATAAAAATTAATCTAAATTCTTTAAATTATTAATTATTTTATATTTTAATTAATTTATATTTTTATTTTAAGATTAAGATTAATTTTTCTATTTTATATAAAAATTAAGACTACACTATGAAAAATGTTTATTTTTCCGAAAATTTGACACTTTTCCAAATAAAAATAATATAATTTTTATCAAACAGACTTTGATAAAAATTAAATTTTATAGTAAATATTTGTTTTTTTTTTTAAATAAAATAAAATATAGAATGTATTCGAAATTAAATTCCACTGTCTTTCGAAAAAATTGCAGGTTTTTCAGTCATATAAAAAAAATTGTTTAGAAAAATGTTCCACTGAAATACAAAATATTTATTATTATACCGCCACTTAATTAAATGGCTAAATCCACTTTATGTGAATCCAAGAAAAAATTCTATGTTTCGTTTATTAAAATTTTATTTAATTTATATTTTTTAATCATTTGTTAAAATTTTTTAAAATGTTTTATCCTAATCCATTGCGTATATTTTATTTAAAAATAATTTATGTAAAGCAATTAGAATTTAAATTAAATAAACGTATTGAATTTTAAGAAATATTATTCGAGCTAATATGATTTATTGAATAGGTATCAATTTTTTTAGATTAATTTATATATTTTATATAAAAATTAATCTAAATTTTTTAAATTATTAATTATTTTATATTTTAATTTTAAGATTAAGATTAATTTTTATATTTTATATATTATATTTATATATATTTTATATTTTATATAAAAATTAAGACTACACTATGAAAAATGTTTGTTTTTCCGAAAATTTGACACTTTTCCAAATAAAAATAATATAATTTTTATCAAACAGACTTTGATAAAAATTAAATTTTATGGTAAATATTTGTTTTTTTTTTTAAATAAAATAAAATATAGAATGTATTCGAAATTAAATTCCACTGTCTTTCGAAAACATTGCAGATTTTTCAGTGATATAAAAAAAAAATTGTTTTGAAAAATGTTCCACTAAAATACAAAATATTTTTGGTAATTAATGGGTCGAGTATTGAATGAAAATATTGTTATATTATTTACCTAACGTTATGTACAATTTCGTGTGACGTAATACACAATGCAAACTATATGGTGTAACGGAAAGAGAATTGTGATACTTATGGAGTGACATATAGAAGAGAGTCGAGCAGAGCGAGTTTAATAATAAAAAGACTACGACGACTTTGCTGTAAGGCTAAGGCGACGAAAGCGTATTATTATAAAATGCGGCTAAATGAAATTACTACATATGCTGATAGAACGATGGTGCTATGTGTCTCGCGAGTATGTGAGTCACTTCCCATTGACAATAATAACGATGCCCGGCGTATAGTAATCGTCCGAGAGCCACGCAGCAGCAACTACTATGCTTTTGGTGAACGTTAACTAGACGACCGAGACGAACGACTTCTTACATGGTACAGTAGCGCAGCGACGCAACCTTCACCGTGAAGTTGACCGAATAACCAACAGAAATCTCAAGCACTAATCGTAACAACATGATCAGCTTCAACGTACACTTCGCTGTGTCCACAAACGATAGTGAGAGTTTGACCTCTTCCTCATCTGAGTTGCGCAAAGATCTTGTTAAGACGCTAAGATAGCGAGGAACTCGTATAAGGAACTCGAAATGAGAATCTCGACCACTGGAACACGAAACTGTTAGAAATTTTTGTTGAAAGAAAATTTTATTGCAGGCTGCCAAAAATATACCGAGAGAAAAGATTTTTTTTTTCATTGATTTCAACGAAATCATTTCTTTGATTTCAATGAAATAGTGCATTTGAATTTCAAAGAGAACATTTCATTGGCTGTAAATAAAGATTTAGTTAGTGAGCATATAACAAAGAAACAGTTTCATTGTTTAAAAAAGACGTTTTCATTGGCTCAAAGAAACGTTTTCATTGATCTCTCTCTCTCGCACCTAACCTCACTTTTTTGTTTTTCGGTTCTCCCGAACAAACGGCTTCGAGTTTCGAGGAGCCAGAAGCTTAACTTATTTCTGCCATACTTCCTTACATACTCACAAAATTTGAGCTTTATCTGCCGTGTACTTCAGGAAAAAATAGGATTTGAAATTTTGAGCTGGTAAGAAGATGGTGTCTTTGAATCAGAGACGACATCTTTGAAAACAATGAAAAAGGTTCTTTGGTTTAAAGAAATGTTTCTTCGAATCAATGTCATTACTTTTCATTGAGTTTGAGGTCATTCGAAGAAAAGATAGTATTGAAATTCAAGTATTTCATTTCGTTGGCAAAGATTTCCGTGAATCAATGAAAATTTTCTCTCGGTGTAAGTATTTTTGAATTAACTCTACACTGTTAGAAACTTTTGTATGAAAATTAATACACTGAAAGAAAATTCTATTGTAGGATGCCAAAAATAAGTATTTTTGAATTAACTCTACACTGTTAGAAATTTTTGTATGAAAATTAATACACTGAAATAAAATTCTATTGCAGACTGTCAAAAATAAGTATTTTTGAATTAACTCTACACTGTTAGAAATTTTTGTATGAAAATTAATATACTGAAAGAAAATTCTATTGCAGGCTGCCAAAAATAAGTATTTTTGAATTAACTCTACACTGTTAAAAATTTTTGTATGAAAATTAATACACTGAAAGGAAATTCCATTGCAGTCTGCCAAAAATAAGTATTTTTTAATTAACTCTACACTGTTAGAAATTTTTGTATGAAAATTAATACACTGAAAGAAAATTCTATTGCAGACTGTCAAAAATAAGTATTTTTGAATTAACTCTACACTGTTAGAAATTTTTGTATGAAAATTAATACACTGAAAGAAAATTCTATTGCAGACTGTCAAAAATAAGTATTTTTGAATTAACTCTACACTGTTAGAAATTTTTGTATGAAAATTAATAAACTGAAAGAAAATTCTATTGCAGGCTGCCAAAAATAAGTATTTTTGAATTAACTCTACACTGTTAGAAATTTTTGTATGAAAATTAATACACTGAAAGAAAATTCTATTGCAGACTGTCAAAAATAAGTATTTTTGAATTAACTCTACACTGTTAAAAATTTTTATATGAAAATGAATACACTGAAAAAAAATTCTATTGCAGACTGTCAAAAATAAGTATTTTTGAATTAACTCTACACTGTTAAAAATTTTTATATGAAAATGAATACACTGAAAAAAAATTCTATTGCAGACTGTCAAAAATAAGTATTTTTTAATTAACTCTACACTGTTAGAAATTTTTGTATGAAAATTAATACACTGAAAAAAAATTCTATTGCAGACTGCCGAAAATAAGTATTTTTGAATTAACTCTACACTGTTAGAAATTTTTGTATGAAAATTAATACACTGAAAGAAAATTCTATTGCAGGCTGCCAAAAATAAGTATTTTTGAATTAACTCTACACTGTTAGAAATTTTTGTATGAAAATTAATACACTGAAAGAAAATTCTATTGCAGGCTGTCAAAAATAAGTATTTTTGAATTAACTCTACACTGTTAGAAATTTTTGTATGAAAATTAATACACTGAAAGAAAATTCTATTGTAGGCTGCCAAAAATAAGTATTTTTGAATTAACTCTACACTGTTAAAAATTTTTGTATGAAAATTAATACATTGAAAAAAAATTCTATTGCAGGCTGCCAAAAATAAGTATTTTTGAATTAACTCTACACTGTTAAAAATTTTTGTATGAAAATTAATACATTGAAAAAAAATTCTATTGCAGACTGTCAAAAATAAGTATTTTTGAATTAACTCTACACTGTTAGAAGTTTTTGTATGAAAATTAATACACTGAAAGAAAATTTTATTGCAGACTGTCAAAAATAAGTATTTTTGAATTAACTGTAGACTGTTAGAAATTTTTGTATGAAAATTAATACACTGAAAGAAAATTCTATTGCAGGATGCCAAAAATAAGTATTTTTGAATTAACTCTACACTGTTAGAAATTTTTGTATGAAAATTAATACACTGAAAGAAAATTCTATTGCAGACTGCCAAAAATAAGTATTTTACAACATATCTGTATGTTGATTGAAATTTAATATATTAATTGTATATTAACGGTGTATTAAATAATATTTAATATACCGTATCTGCAAAAGAACTTCCAATACATATATTAATTTTTAACAGTGGGCAATTGTCTCTCGAAATTTTTTTTTTATGTCTTGAATGATATAGAGAATGTAATGATTTAATTCATTGAAATTTTTTTTTTCAATGCAGCTCCTACAATTATTGACATTCGGATTCTACAACTTTATTTATCGATCAAAAAATAAATGACACACTTTTTTTTACACAATTCGATTGACACCTTAAGATGTAGAAAAAAATTAGTAAAATTATATTTTATATTCCATTTGAAAACAAAAATTCGAATAAATTTCGGAAAAATCTGGAATAAATTTGGAAAAATCTGGAACAAATTTGGAAAAATTTGGAATAAATTTGGAAAAATCTGGAATAAATTTGGAAAAATCTGGAATAAATTTGGAAAAATCTGGAATAAATTTGGAAAAAATTATAATAAATTTGGAAAAAATTATAATAAATTTGGAAAAAATTATAATAAATTTGGAATAAATTTGGAAAAATTTGGAATAAATTTGGAATAAATTTGGAAAAATTTGGAATAAATTTGAAAAAAATTATAATAAATTTGGAAAAATTAGGAAAAATTTGAAAAAAATTTGAAAAAAATTAGGAATAAATTCGGAAAAAAATGTGAAAAAAGTGTAATTTCATTCCAACTGCCAACAACAGGCTTCAAAGTATCTCCTTGGACTTAATAATTTCACAACGCTAGAAAGCACTTAATTTAACATGTCAATAACTGGGACATCAACTACAATTTTCTTCGATTTTGTTGCCATCAACACTAGAGTTTCTTTTTTTCGTTTTTTTTTTAAGTCTTATTGAAGAATATAGAGGGTATAACGTGCTCAAGCTATTCCACCTTTTGCTGACGCGTGAGCGGAACATTCAATCGACTTTACGTGCACTAGTATATAGAGGCATATCGTGGACGATGAAGAGTTTGCATCCGGACGTTTACGACTTAACCCCGTGAAGACCGGTTGCTGGTGCTTCTGCTGCTTCTGCCGATGGTTCTATGGTATATATATGGTGATGCTGCTCTCTCGCACGTTCGTACTACGCCCGTTTCGTTTTTTTCTCCCACATCCCGAGGATGAGATGTGCGATGGTGTTGTACTGTGAAATAACGCCAATAACTTTATGGAACGTGAAGAGAGCTTGGCAGAGCTGCTCGTATATCGTACGCGAGTTCCTCTCTCACATATCGTACAGAGCAGCATCACTTCATCCGGTGATTCCACTATGTGTTCATTCGATCGTCAAATATCAAACAACTTAAGAAAAACTCATAAATCCTATTCGTCTTCTTTTCGGACATAATAATTATATTCGTCTAACTTAGCACCGTCGTAAATGTGTGTAATAAAAATGTCTTCACAAGGCAATTACGAATTCGTTTTCTTTTAACTCTCTTTACCAGGCATTTTATTTTTTATTTTTATCATACAGTCTTCCGTATATAAATCATAAATTTATTTTGTAATAATATTTAATACGGTATTATTTATCTTTTATGTCGAACTATTAAAATTATTAGTTTTTGAAAAATATTCATTATCGTGGCAAGAATATATATATATAAAAAATTTTGAAAAAAGAAATTGAAATTACATAAAAATGGATGAAAAAGTTGATAAAATATTTTTAATGGAATTTTTATGGAAATAATTTTTTTCTCGACTTTAGGGAAATATTTATTCATTTTTTGCACCGGTGGAATATTCCGAAAAAAATATTTATATTATTGTAAATATATTATTATCATTATTATAATATAAAAATATTTATACTTTCAGTAAAATTTATATTACTAATCGGTAATAATTAATATTATAATTAGTGCTAATTAATAGTATTGATTAGTAATAATTGATAATATAACGAGTAATAAATTTATTATATTATATTATATTATATTATATTATATTATATTATATTATATTATATTATATTATATTATATTATATTATATTATATTATATTATATTATATTATATTATATTATATTATATTATATTATATTATATTATATTATATTATATTATATTATATTAATATTTAATAATTTAATAATATAAATTATTATTTATATTATTATATCGTGAAACTACTAACAAAAAAAAGTCCAACCATTAGAAAAAAAAATCCACAATTGTAGAAATTGTTATAATAATTTTGAATTAAATTTAATATACCTTATTTATGCCTAAAAAAACTAATATTTATAGGGCATTACATTTATATATATTTTTTTCGTCGTGTTATTTGAATACCAAATTCGTTAACAATAAAAATAATTTTTCCTGTCGAAATGAAAGCAGAGCCAATATTTTATTCAAAGCAAATATCTAGACGAGATATCTCAACCCTGTCGCGATTGCTGACTTGGTATTCAAAATCATTTATATCATATTATTTATATAAATAATTAGTAAATTTTATATTATTAATTAGTAATTATATAAATTATTATTTATATTATACTGATTATATAATATATATTAATACTAATTATATATGATATTATATATTATTATATAATATTATAATAATATAAATTATTATTTATATTATTATATCTATTGTAAAACTTCTAACAAAAAAAATTCACCAATGGAACAATTGTTATAATAATTTTTAATTAAATTTATATATATATTTTTTTCGTAGTATTATTTGAATACCAAATTCGTTAACAATAAAAATAATTTTTTCCTGCCGAAATAAAAGCAGAACGAATATTTTATTCAAAGCAAATATCTAGACTTGGTATTCAAAATCATTTATATCATATTATATTATTTATATAAATAATTTATAAATTTTATATTATTAATTAGTTGTAATAATACTAATATAATAATAAATATAATAATAATATATATAACATATATATATATATATTATTTAATAATATATATATATCAGTAATAATGTAAATTATTATTTATATTATTATATCTATTGTAAAATTACTAACAAATAAAAAGCTCAACAATTTAAAAAAAAAATCCACAATTGGAAAAATTGTTATAATAATTTTGAATTAAATTTATATATATATTTTTTTCGTATTGTTATTTGAATACCTAATTCGTTAACAATAAAAATAATTTTTCCCTGTCGAAATAAAAGCAGAACGAATATTTTATTCAAAGCAAATATCTAGACTTGGTATTCAAAATCATTTATATCATATTATATTATTTATATAAATAATTAGTAAATTTTATATTATTAATTAGTTATAATAATGCTAATATAATAATAAATATAATAATAATATATATAACATATATATATATTATTTAATAATATATATCAGTAATAATGTAAATTATTATTTATATTATTATATCTATTGTAAAATTACTAACAAATAAAAAGCTCAACAATTTTTAAAAAAAATCCACAATTGGAAAAATTGTTATAATAATTTTGAATTAAATTTATATATATATTTTTTTCGTATTGTTATTTGAATACCAAATTCGTTAACAATAAAAATAATTTTTCCCTGTCGAAATAAAAGCAGAACGAATATTTTATTCAAAGCAAATATCTAGACGAGATATCTCAACCCTGTCGCGATTGCTGAGTTGGTATTCAAGTACGTTTGCTGTGGTGTGGTGCGAGTTTCTTCATCTATTCAAAGTGTTGTCAAAGCGAGTCTCTCGCCAACGCCCATTTGCCTATTAAATCGTACAGTAAGGTACTACACATAAAGGATTATGCGAGTTGAGCTTGTGAATCGTTCTCGATGCATATAATATATCGATGGAACGAGGAGAGGCTGAGCTGCTTATGCATGATCGTCTAGAAAATCTGGGCCAACGGCTAAGCGTAAACGCGAGGTTCTCTCTTGCGATACCGATAAATCCTGGCATTATCGATATATCGTTGTCGGACGCGGGGGAGAAAGTGTATATCGAGGGCGCTCGTGGTTTGCTAGTATACTTAATAATACATCAATATATGTATACATATGTGCAGAGAAATAATGTATATTACTCTACATAAGGCATTCTTTGTCGATTCAGATTTCTTTTTATTTTGCCCTCTTAAAAATTTCTCATAATTGGCCCGATTTTTCTACTACTTAACAATACTTTCTCTGAATACTTTTTTACTTTTTTTTGGTCCTCTTGAAAATTTTTCATAACTTGCCAAAATTTTATACTACTAAACAGTACTTTTTGTGCATTTTTTTAACGTTTTTTTTTTTTTTTTTGTCATCTTAAAGATTTTTCATAATCGGCCAGATTTTTCGACTACTTAATAGTAGTTTCTGTAAATTTTTTTTTACGTTTTTTTTGGCCCTCTTGGACATTTGTCAAAATTTGCCAAAATTTTATAGTACTAAACAGTAGTTTTTGTGAATTTTTTTAACGTTTTTTTTTTTTTTTTTGTCATCTTAAAGATTTTTCATAATCGGCCAGATTTTTCGACTACTTAATAGTAGTTTCTGTAAATTTTTTTTTACGTTTTCTTTTGGCCCTCTTGGAAATTTGTCATAATTTGCCAGATTTTTATACTACTTAAAAGTACTTTTTGTCAATTTTTTTAACGATTCTTTTTTTTTCCAATCTTAAAAATTTCTCATAATTGGCCAGATTTTTCGACTACTTAATAGTAGTTTCTGTAAATTTTTTTTACGTTTTTTTTTGGCCCTCTTGAAAATTTGTCATAATTTGCCAGATTTTTCTACTACTTAAAAGTACTTTTTGTCAATTTTTTTAACGATTCTTTTTTTTTTCAATCTTAAAAATTTCTCATAGTTGGCCAGATTTTTCGACTACTTAATAGTAGTTTCTGTAAATTTTTTTTACGTTTTTTTTGGCCCTCTTGGACATTTGTCATAATTTGCCAGATTTTTATACTACTTAACAGTACTTTCTGTGCATTTTTTTAACGTTTTTTTTTTTGTCGTCTTAAAGATTTTTCATAATTGGCCAGATTTTTCGACTACTTAATAGTAGTTTCTGTAAATTTTTTTTTACGTTTTTTTTGGCCCTCTTGAAAATTTGTCATAATTTGCCAGATTTTTATACTACTTAAAAGTACTTTTTGTCCATTTTTTTAATGATTCTTTTTTTTTCCAATCTTAAAAATTTCTCATAATTGGCCAGATTTTTCGACTACTTAATAGTAGTTTCTGTAAATTTTTTTTTACGTTTTTTTTGGCCCTCTTGGAAATTTGTCATAATTTGCCAGATTTTTATACTACTTAAAAGTACTTTTTGTCCATTTTTTTAATGATTCTTTTTTTTCCAATCTTAAAAATTTCTCATAATTGGCCAGATTTTTCGACTACTTAATAGTAGTTTCTGTAAATTTTTTTTTACGTTTTTTTTGGCCCTCTTGGAAATTTGTCATAATTTGCCAGATTTTTATACTACTTAAAAGTACTTTTTGTCCATTTTTTTAACGATTCTTTTTTTTGCAATCTTAAAAATTTCTCATAACTGGCCAGATTTTTCTACTACTCAATAGTAGTTTCTGTAAATTTTTTTTTACGTTTTTTTTTGGCCTTCTTGAAAATTTGTCATAATTTGCCAGATTTTTATACTACTTAAAAGTACTTTTTGTCCATTTTTTTAATGATTCTTTTTTTTTTCAATCTTAAAAATTTCTCATAATTGGCCAGATTTTTCTACTACTTAATAGTACTTTGTGTACATTTTTTTTACCCTCTTAAAAATTTGTCATAATTTACCAGATTTTTATACTACTTAAAAGTACTTTCTGTGCATTTTTTTAACGGTTCTTTTTTTTTGCCATCTTAAAAATTTCTCATAACTGGCCAGATTTTTCTACTACTCAATAGTAGTTTCTGTAAATTTTTTTTGACGTTTTTTTGGTCCTCTTGAAATTTTTTCATAACTTGCCAAATTTTTATACTACTTAACAGTACTTTCTGTGAGTTTTTTTAACGTTTATTTTTTGTCATCTTAAAAATTTCTCATAATTGGCAAGATTTTTCTACTACTTAAAATAGTACTTTCTGTAAATTTTTTTTTTGGCCCTCTTAAAGTTTCTTATAATTTGCAAGATTTGTATACTATTTAACAGTACTTTCTGTGAAACTTTTAACAATTTTTTTTCCATCTTAAAAATGTCTCACAATTTTATGCCACTTAACAGTAATTTCATCGAACCTCTTTTACGATTTTTGTTAACCGTGAAAAAAAAATCGACAGTCATCAATAAATCAAACTACAAAAAAGCCTTAATTGAAAGCTAATAAAAAAATGTATTTCAAATACTTTCATGACTAAATCATGAAGAATTATTAAAGCTATTAAATATTAAAATTTCGAAAAAAAAATTCATCCATTATTGGGGGAATGGTAAAATTTTATTTTTTTATACACAAAATATTTTCAATAAATTTTCATTGAATAAATGACCATCTCTGCTCGGCTCACCGGATCTACATGATGGAGTTTGGAGACAAATGGCAAGGAATCTCACGAACGAGCATTAAACATAACAGCGACCGGACACCACGGTAAGCTAATTAAGGCCGAGGCTCCTGCGTGTTGCAGCGACTACTGCGTTCCGTCTCTCTCGATGAGCGCATGGATATTATATCCATTCACATATGTATGTATATGCTGCTGGTTTGCTCGCACGCCACGCCACGCACTCTTAGGTAACGCAGTCCTTGCCCGATAGCCGTATGGATATTATTATGCTACGGTAAAAGCTGCATAGGTTATGAGGGTTGTACATACGATATATGTGTCAAGTGGGAAAATGCTACATCAATATCTTTCAGTTGCAGGGACGCAGCTGTAAATTTGCGCATTAAAAAACTTAAGAGCCTTTAATTCAATGATAATTTTGGCCTTTACTATTCGTTCTCATATTCTCCCGCGCAAAAAGGAAAGTATTAAAACAGTATTAAAAAAAGATGCAAAGTAGAACCTTGCACATTGCTTCCTCATTATTTTTCGCTTTTTACAAAGCTCCCTCTGTGAGGAAGCAGTATGTTATTCAATTTTGGCTTCCTCATAGAGGAAGCTTTGTAAAAAGCGAAAAATAATGAGTAAGCAATGTGCAAGGTTCTACTTTGCATCTTTTTTTTTTATACCTTGTGTCTCTTTTGCAGAGGTGTTTTATACAGCTATAAATCACCTCTGCAAACACCGTTCATCTAATTTTGATTAGATACAAATTTTTGTCGTACTTTCTCAACTTTTCCGGAAGTTATAGCGAAAATCTACATTTTTTTTTAAATGAAAAATGGTGTAAAATCCGAACGACTTCACCGATCATCACCAAATTTGGTACATGGCATTTCTGAATGTTATTTTTCGTCTGTACAAAATTTCTGTTCATTTGTTGAAATTCGACGTAATTTAGATCAAAATCTATTTTTTTCGAAAAATTCAAAATTCTATAAAATCCGAACCGCTTTACCGATTTCGTCGAAATTCAATACCATACAACATTGAACGTATCTTCAGTTATGAAGAACTATTTAGCCAAATCGGCGAACTTTTACGAAAGTTAGAGCGACCACGCCCTTTTTTCAACAAATTAAAATCAACATAAAATCTTAATGACTTCACATATTTTGGCAAAAATCACAACATTCAAAGAGGGGCAGCTACTCTACTTGCGTGCCAAATTTGAGCCGGATCGCTCGAACGGTTACCGAGTGAGAGGAGATTGAATTTTCGAAGCCCAGCACACACACACACACACACACACACACACACACACACACACACACACATACATACATACGGACATTTTTTCTAAACCACTTTTCTCGACGTTTTAGGTGATTCTAAGCATACTGACATGAAAATCTCGAAAAAAAAAATTTCATGAAAACAAAGCTTCCTCTATGAGGAAGCAAAAGTTGCAAAGTTGAACTTTGCACATTGCTTCCTCATTATTTTTTTTTTTTTTCCACAAAGCGATCTCTATGAAGCTTATTTATAAATTTTGGCTTCCTCATAGCGGAAGCTTTGTGAAAAATGTAAATTAATGACAAAGGAATGTACGAAGTTCAACTTTGCAACTTATTTCGTTACTTTTTCATGTTAGTTTTGGTAGTTATGGGTGCGATCACACAAAAAAGTACGCTTACGTGATTAAATTTCAATTTTTTTTTTTTTAAATATTTGAGACGTTTAAAAATAAATTGTACGTAATTGGATATCTCATTGTGTCTCATTTCTCAATTAACGTAAATAAATGATTTATTTGTTCATTCATTAAAAAAATGATAAAGTAATAGTTTATTGATTAGTTAACGAAAAAATACAACACAAAACTGTACACGTGTTTAAATCTCTCGTCCCCTTTATGAAAACGTTCTAAACTATAATCTGTTAAAACATGAAAAATCTCAAATTGCTCCAAAATCAAAACCCATTTACAGATCGTCATCAAATTTGGTACATAGCAACAGTGAATATTTTTCATCTGTATTTTTCATTTCGAAAAAGTTTTAATTCATTCATTGTTAGTTGACCTGAGTTATAAGAAAATGATCATTTTTTCAAAATTTCAAAATCACGTAAAATCTTAATCGCTTTACCGATCATTACCAAATTTTGTACGTAGCAGCGCTGAGTATTATTTATTGTCTGTATAAAATTTCAGCTGATTTGTTAATGTTTAACGTGAGTTAGAGCAAAACAAAAATTTTTCAAAAAATTCAAAATCCTATATAATCCGAACCCCTTTACCGATCATCACCAAATTTGGTACATAGCAGCATTGCATTTTATTCTTCATCTGTAGAAAATATCAGTTGATTTCGTGAGATTTTACAGGAGTTAGAGCAAAACGTAAATTTTTTGAAAAATTCAAAATCTCGTAAAAACGGAACCTATTTGTAGATTCGCCCCCAATTCAATACCGATCCTTCTTTAAGGCTGCTTTATGTATAAAAAATTATTTAGCTCTATAGCTAAAAATTTGCGGGAGCTAGAGCGCGTACAGACATTTTTCGAAAATTCCAAAGTTAAATAAAATTTGAACATATTTTTGAATTTTTTTGAAAATTATCACAAGCAATGGTGTATACCTGCCGCACATGCGTGCCAAATTTTAGACCGAATGTTAAAGCCGTTCTTGAGATATGCAAGTTTGAATTTTGAATGCCGTTCACACACACACATACACACACACACACACACACACACATCCATACATACATTTTTTCTAAATCACTTTTCTCGACGTTTTAGACAATTTTAAGCATACTGACATGAAAATCTCGAAAAAAAAAATTTTCACGAAAAAAAAGCTTCCTCTATGAGGAAGCAAAAGTATGAAAATATGAATATCTCACGTATGATCTATTGGACTGAATTAATACTAAAAAGTATTAGACCGTCTTATTAGTTTTAAGGGTCCGGGTCGATATGTCCACGGTTTTCGGTATCCAGGTCGATGTCTCCATGGTTTTTGGTGTCCAGGTCGATATCTCCATGGTTTTTGGTGTCCAGGTCGATATCTCCATTGTTTTTGGTGTCCACGTCGATATTTCCATGGTTTTTGGTGTCCAGGTCGATATCTCCATGGTTTTTGATGTCCAGGTCGATATCTCTATAGCTTTTGGTTTCCAGATCAATTTTTTCATAGTTTTCAGTGATCAGATCGATTTTTTCATAGTTTTCGACGTCTAGATATACTCCCACTTGTTTTTTAAGTATCTAGACCGGACTGGATACTGAAAATTGAGGTGCGATTAACCTACAACTCAAAAACTGTAAACGAATGTAATTTTTATAACAAACATTATGAATCGATCGACCTGAACTCCGAGAACTATGAAGATATCAACCTGGACACCGAGAACTATGAAGATATCAACCTGGACACCTAAAACTGTGGAGCAATCGATCTAGACAACTAAAACTATGGACCGGTCAACCTGGACATCGAAAGCGATGGGAATATCGACCTGGACACTGAAAACTATGGACATATCAATCCGGACCCTGAAAACTAATAATACGGTCTAGTACTTTTTAGTATTAATTCGGTCCAATAGATCATACTTGAGATATTATACTTTTCATACTGTTTTTAATACTGTTTTTATACTTTTCTTTTTGCGCGGGCTAGCACAGAAAATACCGGTTACAAGTTTTTTTACCATGATTTAAAAAAAAAGTGACTTTTCCTGATTCCAGAATTCATAAATCCGAGATCCGGTCGGAAAATTAAATCGAAATGTTTTTTTTTTTTAAGATATCGAATTTTGAACTTCACTGTCGTTCTCAAATCGTATATTCTACCACATAAAATACCGGTTACAAGTTTTTTTACCATGATTTAAGGGATCTTTCCAATGTGACGGCCCGAAAAATAGCCTATTTTGATGATTTTTTTTCGGACGGTTACTATACGCCGATCAATCTGAAATTTTTATGACGTATTAAGGTAATCATGAATGACAGAAAATGATTTTTTATAAGACGATTTTTATTGTGTAAATATATTTTTTTTAATTGTTGAAAATAATGTTGATAAAAAAAATAGCCTCATGGTGGACATCCTAGGGGTCGCAAATTTGATCTGAAAAAAAAAACCCCAAAGGATTATTAATTAGTATGCGATTGGCTATCGCGCTATGGAGGGATTTTTTTTTTAAATCAAAATTGACAAAATGGCGGCGGTTTGAACAAAAAGTACCGATTTTAGCCGTTTTTTCGACATTTTTTCTTTTAAAAAAATGGGAAGATTTAAAAAAAAAGCTTCCATAGCACGACAGAGATTAGCGTGAAGAATGTTCTCCTAAAATTTGAAAACGCTCGCTTGAAAACTATTCCCTGGAGAATGTCCACCGTTTTTGAAAATGTCGTTTCGAGAAAAACGCGTTTAAAGTTTCGAGTACAGAAATTTCGTATACCTAAATTGTGTACTTACGAATCGGCGATGCCAGGTCCATAAAGTATGCCAGCGAAGTATTTCGAATTTCGCTCAAAAAATCGATTTTTTTTCACACGGGAAAAATCCCTTTAAAAAAGTGACTTTTTTCCGTTTCTGATTCCAGAATTCACAGGTTGGAAAATACAAACTGCATTTCATTTTCTTCATTTTTTCGTCTATTAATGCAAATTATTAAACAATTTTCGGAAATAAAGTAAACGAATTTTTTAACTGCGAAAAATAAAAATAAAATTGAATTTCCTAATTACGAGTATAAATGAAAATAATAAACCACTCCTTTCACAGAAGCATAGTTCTAGTGATTAAATTTAAAGGGTATCTTGATAAAGCTGACAAAAGGCATTTTTCATTTAGTGAAGACACTTCTCGAGTTTAATACTCTTAATTTCGTCAAAAGAAGCGGTAAATTATTTCCCCTTAACTCAAGTGTACAAACTATAATTCTATCGTCTATTTTAGTCTCTTAACTATTTTTTAATAAATAAATAAATTTGTTTAATACGTTTTCATTAACGAAAATATTAACATCGAATATTTTCATTTTCAGATAATTTCATGTATTTCGTTATAATAATTACCAAATATAAAAAAAACAATTCCAAAACATTCTTCTATTATTGGTAATTTAAAACGTCTGGAAGAAAGTGCTTTTTCTCTTTATAATAAAATATTTCCCTAAGCAAAAAATTCTTCAGAATATTTACATCAATATGTTTTCGTAAATATTTTTTTCTTTATCATATTTTCCATTAATTCTCGCCAATCGACGATTAATCATGTTCTCGTGAAAGCAAACTATACAAACTATAATTCTATTGTCTATTTTTGTCTCTTAACTATTTTTTAATAAATAAATAAATTTGTTTAACTTTTCATTAACTAAAATATTAACATCGAATATTTTCATTTTCAGATAATTTCATGTATTTCGTTATAATAATTACCAAATATAAAAAAATAAATTCCAAAACATTCTTCTATTATTGGTAATTTAAAACGTCTGGAAGAAAGTACTTTTTCTCTTTATAATAAAATATTTCCCTAAGCAAAAAATTCTTCAGAATATTTACATCAATATGTTTTCGTAAATATTTTATTCTTTATCATATTTTCCATTAATTCTCGCCAATCGACGATTAATCATGTTCTCGTAAAAGCAAACTATACAAACTATAATTCTATTGTCTATTTTTGTCTCTTAACTATTTTTTAATAAATAAATAAATTTGTTTAATACGTTTTCATTAACTAAAATATTAACATCGAATATTTTCATTTTCAAATAATTTCATGTATTTCGTTATAATAATTACCAAATATAAAAAAAACAATTCCAAAACATTCTTCTATTATTGGTAATTTAAAACGTCTGGAAGAAAGTGCTTTTTCTCTTTATAATAAAATATTTCCCAAAGAAAAAAATTCTTCAGAATATTTACATCAATATGTTTTCGTAAATATTTTATTCTTTATCATATTTTCCATTAATTCTCGCCAATCGACGATTAATCATGTTCTCGTAAAAGCAAACTATACAAACTATAATTCTATTGTCTATTTTTGTCTCTTAACTATTTTTTAATAAATAAATAAATTTGTTTAACTTTTCATTAACTAAAATATTAACATCCAATATTTTCATTTTCAAATAATTTCATGTATTTCGTTATAATAATTACCAAAAATAAAAAAAACAATTCCAAAACATTCTTCTATTATTGGTCATTTAAAACGTCTGGAAGTGCTTTTTTCTTTATAATAAAATATTTCCCTAAGCAAAAAATTCTTCAGAATATTTACATCAATATGTTTTCGTAAATATTTTATTCTTTATCATATTTTCCATTAATTCTCGCCAATCGACGATTAATCATGTTCTCGTGAAAGCAAATTATACAAACTATAATTCTATTGTCTATTTTTGTCTCTTAACTATTTTTTAATAAATAAATAAATTTATTTAATACGTTTTCATTAACTAAAATATTAACATCGAATATTTTCATTTTCAAATAATTTCATGTATTTCGTTATAATAATTACCAAATATAAAAAAAACAATTCCAAAACATTCTTCTATTATTGGTCATTTAAAACGTCTGGAAGAAAGTGCTTTTTCTCTTTATAATTGCACGATCAAACGAGCCCGCCGAAGGCGGGCGAAGTTTGATCGAAATTATATGAAGAGTCTCGTTCGAAGATGATATTAACATGTAGTAGTGTCTACTGCCCTAAATCTCCACAACTTTTAGAGTATTCGATTCAAATTTCCCACTCTTGGCGCTCCGAGCGCCTCTGTTGGGTAGGCGTCCGCGGTCCTGTCCCGCGTTCTTCATTATGTTTAGCGTAGAAATCCTGTTGTCATTCTTACCTTTTAGGTTTGATGATCCTGGGTTGGGTGCTAACTGCAATAATTTATGGGATGGGCAAAGGATCATCTTCGAACGAGACTCTTCATATAATTTCGATCAAACTTCGCCCGCCTTCGGCGGGCTCGTTTGATCGTGCAATTATATTGCGAGTCTCGTTCTCGATGATATTAACATGTAGATGTTTAGAGAGAGATGACAACATTGCTCGGCTTGTATTGATTTATTTTAGAATAGCATGTGCAAACATTTCTGATGATTGGATAGGTCTATTGTAGAATTTTGCGAAGGTCTGAGAATTCTTTGACCAGCCTGCTGTTCGTCGTATTGTATCCACGCTTATGCCATTTTTATATGCCGTTGATACCGCCGTATGTCTGGTACTATATGCAGAAAACTGGTTAGTGTCAAGTCCTGCTTTTTGTAGGATTGACTTTATCCAGTGTCCTAGAGTCTGAGCACTTGCTGGCCCGTGAGGTTTGACTGTTGATATTAATAACCCTTTGTTATTATATCTTAGATTCTTGGTATATTCTATGTATTCCAATAGTACTGATGCTGTGCAGATACTAGGGTCATTCTTGAAGAAAGGCAGCATGAGCTCCGGTTGATCTGCTCCGGGTTTTGATGTTTTTATCAGGTCTGGGATTTTTATCGTTATTCCTGCAGCTGATCTATTAACATTGTCTAAATTTATCAGCGCCAGCGTTTGTAGCCTGTGCGCGGTAGTCAAGGCTAACAGGAGTGTTACCTTCTCAGCTGCCTCTTTATGTTTGAGACTACTGAGAGGATGTAGTCCTTTCAGATATTCCAAAACTGGAGCGACATCCCAAGTACTGGAGTAGCGTGGTCTAGATGGTTTTTGCTTGAACACTCCTTTTAAAAATCTAGATATTAAACTGTCAGCTGATAGGTCCGATTGCGAAATGAGAGCTATGGCTGATCTGGCGGTATTTAAGGTGCTGTAGCTAGCTCCCTCTTCAAATCTTTTTGTGAGGAATGATATGATTTGTGGGATACTGGCATTGAGTGGATTGATATTGTTTTTTGTTGCAAATTCTATCCATAGTTTGAATGTAGATTGGTATTGTTTCAGTGTTGAACTTGCAATTGAGCTGATCATTATGTCTGCTGATTTAGTATCTAAACCTTTGTTCACGAAAGCCGTTCTGATAAGTTCCCGACCATTAGGGAGAGACTGTTGGCTAGTGGATGCGTCTTGGTCCTGCAGGGAGATAATAATAAATTTTTTGAAGGCTGAAGAACCAGAGGCGGTTCTTTTAGGAGAGACATAAACAGCGGGTACCACGGTTGAGTCGGCCATTGAGGAACCACCAGGACGCCCTCTGCCTTATCTCTCTTAATTTTTTGTAAGCAACGTAAGATCAAGGCAAACGGAGGGAATGCATAAAAATTTTCCTTGTCCCATGAGACTGTAAACGCATCAATTGATAGAGCTAATGGATCTGGGTATCTAGAATAAAACCTCGTACATTTTTTGTTAAGTCTTGAGGCGAACAGATCAACCGAAAAGGGCCCGAATTTTTTCTGAAGTTTTTTAAATTTATCTTGGTCTAGTTCCCACTCGGTGTCCATATTAGTATGTCTCGAAGCTGTATCAGCTTCATAATTTTCTTTAGATGGAATGTAGGCGGCTGTAATCCATATCTTTTTTGCCTCACACCATTGCCATATTTCGCGAGCCAATTCACTGAGGTGAGGAAATTTTATTCCTCCCATTTTTTCAACATACGATAACGCCGTCGTATTATCTAGCCTCAGTAATATTTCGCAATTTGACAATTTATTTGCAAATGATTTTAAAGCAAAGAAGGCTGCTAATAATTCCAGGTAATTAATGTGACGTCTTTTTTCATTCGCGTTCCAGAACCCATAGGTACTGATACCTTTCGAGTGTGCGCCCCAGCCGGTTAGTGACGCATCGGAGTAAATTTCCAGAAAATACTTGTAGGTTCTAAAGGGATTTACCCCGATTTTAGCATTGGATTCCCACCACCTTAGATCTTCACTCAGAAGGGTTTTAAGGTACATTCTGCCTTCGAAATTATTATTATTGAACGTGAGTGCGAGAAATTTTTCTCTTTCTAATCTTTTACTGTAAAGTTGGCTATAGGCAACTGCAGGGCTTGCCGCCGTTAAGACACCTAGCAGTTGTGCTACATCCCGAATTTTATACCATTCATTTACTTTAAATTGATGTAACAAATTCGCGATCTGATCTTTTTTCTTTTGAGTTAGTTCTAACGAAAGGTCTCGCGAGTTTAATATGAAACCTAGGTATTGGCAAGTCCGCGTTGGTACTAGCGTGCTCTTTTTGTAGTTAATCACAAACCCTAATGTTTCAAGTAAACGTAAGACTTCTTCGGTATTTTTCAAGCATGAGTAATACGTATTTCCCAATATCAGCAAGTCATCTATATATATCACCAGTAGAATCCCAAGTTCTCGTAGTCTTTTAATTACCGGCTTCATTATTTTCGTAAACACGTACGGACTCGTTGATAATCCGAAGGGTAAACAGGTGAATTGAAATATTTTCCCCAAATTTTTGAAGCGTAAAAATTTCCTGTGATCTTTGTGAACTGAGACTAGGTAATACGCATCTTTGACATCGACGGAAGACATGAACATGTTTTTTGAAATTAAGTTTCTTGCGGAGCGAATGTCCTCCATTTTAAAATGCGTAGTTTCTACGAATTCATTTAGGTTTTTTAAGTTAATAATAAACCGATTTGATTTATCAGGTTTTGGGACAAGAAAAAAGGAGGATATGAATTGATCTTCCTCCTCCATGCACTCCTCTATAGCTGCCTTGCTTAGCAAGTTATTGATTTCAATGTGTATTTTTTCTAATTCCTCTGCTGAAAATTTTTTGTCAGACGGAGGCTTGTCCTGGTGTGGAAAGGTGTGAAAGGGAATTTTGTACCCTTTAAGGCAGTTTAGTACAAAATGATCTGACGTGATATTTTCCCATTCATTTGTAAAATGTTTTAAACGTCCCGCTGTTACCTTATTTATTTCCTCGACGATTGGTAGCTCGATGAGCGGCTGCCAATTTTGGCTGTATTCTGGCTCGGTGGGTAAGTTCCCTTCCTGCTGAATTTGAAGGTTGGTTTTTTCCACTGAGTTGTACCCACCTGCTTGGGTTTTGCAGGTGGGTATTTCCCGTTTCCCGAGCTCTTTGGTGCATTGGCTTTCTTTACTGTGGCCTTCAAGTTTGAGCTGGTTTTTTCCAAGATTTTCACTTCTTTCACCTGATCGGTGAACTTTTCGCCATAAAGCCACTCGTCCGCTTTAGCTTCGTCTAGGGATGTTTTATAAACCTTGTCCATCAACGGCGTGATAAAAGATTTTCTGGTGACTGACAACTGATAAAAGGTATCAGTCAGTAGTTGCCCTGCGTGTGACAGCAACTCACAGAAGGATTCTTGATCTAACTCCTCTCCAGGTGCTGTTTCCAGCATCATGGATATTGCTGCAGCTTGCGCTGCAATTGCCGAACCTACAGTGTTTTGCAAGTCAACGAAGTGCTTGTCTCTTTTGGTGGCAGCCTCCGTCATAGGTACTCCTAAATTAACCTTGGGCGCCTCTAGACGAATTTCGCCAGTACGTGAATATTTTTCCAGAATATCCGTTTTGGATTTTTCAGGTAACCCTACTTTGATCCAATTTTCCCATCTTGTTTTCAACTCTGGGTGAATATGTCGAATAGATTTCGCAGATGCATTTGGGTCTTCGCCTAAGGTTTTTATTATTCCTTGGTTAACCTTACTAAGATCATTTTCTGTATTGTCTGTTGAGGATGCAGTTTCCACCGGTGGTGTAACCTCTGTCAACTCATCTTTGTCATTTTCAGACGCTGTTTCTTCCACTACGGCTTCCGCTCCTACAGTCTGATCTGTTATAATACAGAAGAGACAAGACAAGGTTAACATATGTTTTAGGTTAGACTTATTGTCGTACCTACATAGTGCACTTATTGTGCTAATTAGTGAGATATTGTTCTTATTGAACACTCACATATAATCAAGAAAGAAAGTCTACAATGGATTAATTATCATACACGTATGTAATATATGTATTAGTCTACATATGTATACATGTATACACATGTGCCTGTACATGTGTGTAGACATATGGGATGCTTCCCAGCCAGCCTCGAGTGGAAGCTGACTACTCTGATATTCGAGCGGAATTACAGAGTTCTTTCTTTAATTTACGTTGTTAGAAATTTATTTACCTTCTTTTCTCTTCTTTTCATTAGCCTGTGCTAACTGGACATCCACCAACTGCGTCACCATCTTGGTTAGGTTTTCCACCTGCTTTTTCATGCTTGTAAATTCTTCATTGAATTTTTCCTTCTTCCGTTCTCTTGATCTGGAGCGAGATCGTGACCTCTTCTTTCCCATGTCGATTATTTGTTAATATTTTCTCTAATTATTGAGATTCTTTAACTGAATATCCTCTAAGCGTTGTTTAGACTTAGGCACAACAAACGATAATGAAGAACGCGGGACAGGACCGCGGACGCCTACCCAACAGAGGCGCTCGGAGCGCCAAGAGTGGGAAATTTGAATCGAATACTCTAAAAGTTGTGGAGATTTAGGGCAGTAGACACTACTACATGTTAATATCATCGAGAACGAGACTCGCAATATAATAAAATATTTCCCTAAGCAAAAAATTCTTCAGAATATTTACATCAATATGTTTTCGTAAATATTTTTTTCTTTATCATATTTTCCATTAATTCTCGCCAATCGACGATTAATCATGTTCTCTTGAAAGCCGTACGAAAATTTAGCCCAAGGGAGAGACTTTAACACTCGATCCCCATTTTCTCACACACAAGTCGTCAGATATATATATATATATACATATATTTTACGCAATCACGAAAAAATTCTTTCGACTTGACGCGCGCTTGTCATTGATGCGAGACTGACGTCTCCTCACGCTCTCGTTATGATTTATCGTGGCTTTATTAAAAGCACCGGAGCTCTGGAGAAGCACAGACTGATAGTTCCAGAAGAAGAAAAAAAAAGAGAGAGAGAAATTTCGTTTTTTTATGAATATTTGACACTCGCGAGAACCCATCATTCTTCCAGCGCGCGTGAGCGACCAAACGCTTTCACAGCAACAGCAGAAGCAGCGCCACTACCACCACCAACATATTCACCCTATCCGCGCACACCGTGCGTGACTAATGATCATTCTGTCTCGAGCGCTCGATATTCCACGCGCGGTCTCTGCACACACCGCGCGTAACCACGAGATAAACATGTGTCAAGAAAACTTGAAGAGAGAGAGAGAGAGAGAGAGGAGAGAGAAAAAAATGAAAGAACGAGCAGGAACAACGTGTCGACGAGAGAATCTCATGTCCCCGAGCGGCACGGGAGGCTGTATTTAGAAACACCACTTTGGAAATTCCAATTTACACGATCGACGCCCTCTTCCTGTCCCACATACCATTTCTTTTCTCCTAATCAACAAATTTCTTTACAATCAATTTTTACACATGGTTTTTTTTATTTTTTATTTTTGGTCTTTGAATTAATAATGTAAATAAATGGTGGAGGAATAATTGGCGCTATTGGCTGATATTTATTGTTTATTTCTCAAGTATGCCCTTTCGGGTTTTTACATGTGTTATAGATTTACATTTTCTCTTAATCCTATTTTAGTTGCATTCATTCTCACTCAATCAAATCCATTCATACATTTTCTTCATTTCCCTTTATACGCTATTGGCTGATATTTTTTATGATAATTGTTAGTCTGTACAACGTTGTGTGTAACGTATATAAAAGGTTGTGAAATGGGTACTTAGAAATGAATGACATTAAAAAATCATAAGCGAGAATTAAGTGACTCATTTATTGATGTAATAAATACAATTAAAATATTGCCATAAATAACACTTTGGAAATTCCAATTTACACAATCGACGCCCTCTTCCTGTCCCACCTACCATTTCTTTTCTCCTAATCAACAAATTTCTTTACAATCAATTTTTACACATGGTTTTTTTTATTTTTTATTTTTGGTCTTTGAATTAATAATGTAAATAAATGATGGAGAAATAATTGGCGCTATTGGCTGATATATATTGTTTATTTCTCAAGTATGCCCTTTCGGGTTTTTACATGTGTTATAGATTTACATTTTCTCTTAATCCTATTTTAGTTGCATTCATTCTCACTCAATCAAGTCCATTCATACATTTTCTTCATTTCCCTTTATACGCTATTGGCTGATATTTTTTATGATAATTGTTAGTCTGTACAACGTTGTGTGTAACGTATATAAAAGGTTGTGAAATGGGTACTTAGAAATGAATGACATTAAAAAATCATAAGCGAGAATTAAGTGACTCATTTATTGATGTAATAAATACAATTAAAATATTGCCATAAATACCACTTTGGAAATTCCAATTTACACAATCGACGCCCTCTTCCTGTCCCACCTACCATTTCTTTTCTCCTAATCAACAAATTTCTTTACAATCAATTTTTACACATGGTTTTTTTTATTTTTTATTTTTGGTCTTTGAATTAATAATGTAAATAAATGATGGAGAAATAATTGGCGCTATTGGCTGATATATATTGTTTATTTCTCAAGTATGCCCTTTCGGGTTTTTACATGTGTTATAGATTTACATTTTCTCTTAATCCTATTTTAGTTGCATTCATTCTCACTCAATCAAGTCCATTCATACATTTTCTTCATTTCCCTTTATACGCTATTGGCTGATATTTTTTATGATAATTGTTAGTCTGTACAACGTTGTGTATAACGTATATAAAAGGTCGTGAAATAGGTACTTAGTAATGAATGAAATTAAAAAATCATAAACGAGAATGAAGTGACTCATTTATTGATGTAATAAATACAATTAAAATATTGCCATAAATACCACTTTGAGAATTCTAATTTACACGATTGACGCCCTCTTCCTGTCCCACCTACCATTTCTTTTCTCCTAATCAACAAATTTCTTTACAATCAATTTTTACACATGGTTTTTTTTTATTTTTTATTTTTGGTCTTTGAATTAATAATGTAAATAAATGGTGGAGGAATAATTGGCGCTATTGGCTGATATTTTTTATGATAATTGTTAGTCTGTACAACGTTGTGTATAACGTATATAAAAGGTTGTGAAATGGGTACTTAGAAATTAATGAAATTAAAAAATCATAAACGAGAATGAAGTGACTCATTTATTGATGTAATAAATACAATTAAAATATTGCCATAAATACCACTTTGGAAATTCCAATTCACACGATCGACGCCCTGTCCCACCTACCATTTCTTTTCGCCTAATCAACAAATTTCTTTACAATCAATTTTTACACATGGTTTTTTTTTATTTTATTTTTTTTCGGAATTTAAATAAGTATTTTTGGTCTTTGAATTAATAATGTACATAAATGATGAAGGAATAATTGACGCTATTGGCTTATATTTTTAATAATAATTGTTAGTCTGTACAACGTTGTGTATAACGTATATAAAATTTATGTATATAAAAGGTCGTGAAATGGGTACTTAGAAATTAATGAAATTAAAAAATCATAAACGAGAATGAAGTGACTCATTTATTGATGTAATAAATACAATTAAAATATTGCTATAAATACCACTATAGAAATTTCAATTTACACGATTCTACCATTTCTTTTTCCCTGAGAAATTTATCTGTTTTGCACAATAAAAAAAAAGTGCGTACAACCTAAAGTTGCTTCCAATTTTTACATATATATAATATACTAGATTTTAATTACTAATTTAATTATTAGCATTACTAATAAAATTCCAAAAACAAAAATTCGCTTTAAAATAATTTCCCAAAATTGATCATCCAAATTTTAAAAAATACCTCTTTAATAACACAAATTCTGCTAATCTAATAAATATAACTACAACGTTGGCAATTAAACGGTTAAGAAACTCGAATCTTCCAACCCCTAAAATGATTTGTCACGAAATTAAATTTTAATCGACTCCTTACAAAAAAAAATGGCCATTTAAAGTTGGACGAGATAGATCAAACAGGATCATGATAAATTATTATACATTCTATCGATAAAAATTCCAATAATGAAATTTCCGAACATATTTACAGTGATTAAAAAAAAATCCAATTATTCCATTTTTATATGTGACGCCGTTTTTTCTTCCTAAAATTAAAATATAAAATGCCACAGCTTTGAAAAAAACTTCCCAAAATTGATCATCCAAATTTAAAAAAATACCTCTTTAATGACACCAATTCTGCCAATCTAGAAAATATAACTACAACGTTGGCAATTAAACGGTTAAGAAACTCAAATTTTCCAACCCCTAAAATGATTTGTCACGAAATTAAATTATAATCGACTCCTTACAAAAAAAAATGGCCATTTAAAGTTGGACGAGATAGATCAAACAGAATCATCATAAATTATTATACATTCTATCGGTGAAAATTCCAATAATGAAAATTCCGAAGATATTTAGTGATTTAAAAAAAATCATATTATCTGATTCAAAAATTTATAGAAAACATATCTAAATCCACTTATTCCATTTTTACATATGATGCCGTTTTTTCTATCTAAAATTAAAATATAAAATGCCACAGCTTTAAAAAAATTCCCAAAATTGATCATCCATATTTTAAAAAATACCTTCTTAATAATACCAATTCTGCCAATCTAGAAAATATAACTACAACGTTGGCAATTAAACGGTTAAGAAACTCAAATCTTCCAACCCCTACAATGATTTGTCACGAAATTAAATTTTAATCGACTCCTCACAAAAAAAAAGTGGCCATTTAAAGTTGGACGAGATAGATCAAACAGGATCATGATAAATTATTATACATTCTATCGGTGAAAATTCCAATAATGAAATTTCCGAACATATTTACAGTGATTTAAAAAAAATTCATATTGCCTGATTCAAAAATTCATAGAAAACATGTCTAAATCCCCTTATTCCATTTTTACGTATGATGTCATTTTTTCTTCAAAATTGATCATCCAAATTTTAAAAAAATTCCTCTTTAATAACACCAATTCTGCCAATCTAATAAATATAGCTACAACATTGGCAATTAAACGGTTAAGAAACTCAAATTTTCCAACCCCTAAAATGATTTGTCACGAAATTAAATTTTAATCGACTCCTCACAAAAAAAAAAGTGGCCATTTAAAGTTGGACGAGATAGATCAAACAGAATCATCATAAATTATTATACATTCTATCGGTGAAAATTCCAATAATGAAAATTCCGAACATATTTACAGTGATTTTAAAAAAAATCATATTGCCTGATTGAAAAATTCATAGAAAACATATCTAAATCCACTTATTCCATTTTTACTTATGATGCCGTTTATTCTTCAAAATTGATCATCCAAATTTTAAAAAATACCTCTTTAATAACACCAATTCTGCTAATCTAATAAATATAGCTACAACGTTGGCAATTAAACGGTTAAGAAACTCAAATTTTCCAACCCCTAAAATGATTTGTCACGAAATTAAATTTTACTCGACTCCTCACAAAAAAAAAAAGTGGCCATTTAAAGTTGGACGAGATAGATCAAACAGGATCATGATAAATTATTATACATTCTATCGGTGAAAATTCCAATAATGAAATTTCCGAACATATTTACAGTGATTTAAAAAAAAATCATATTATCTGATTCAAAAATGTATAGGAAACATATCTAAACCCCCTTATTCCATTTTTACATATGATGCCGTTTTTTCTTTCTAAAATTAAAATATAAAATGCCACAGCTTTAAAAAAAATTCCCAAAATTGATCATCCAAATTTAAAAAAATACCTCTTTAATAATACCAATTCTGCCAATCTAATAAATATAACTACAACGTTGATAATTAAACGGTTAAGAAACTCAAATTTTCCAACCCCTAAAATGATTTGTCACGAAATTAAATTTTAATCGACTCCTTACAAAAAAAGAAAAATGGCCATTTAAAGTTGGACGAGATAGATCAAACAGGATCATGATAAATTATTATACATTCTATCGGTGAAAATTCCAATAATGAAAATTCCGAAGATATTTAGTGATTTAATAAAAATCATATTATCTGATTCAAAAATTTATAGAAAACATATCTAAATCCACTTATTCCATTTTTACATATGATGCCGTTTTTTCTTTCTAAAATAAAAATATAAAATGCCACAGGTTTAAAAAAAATTCCCAAAATTGATCATCCAAATTTTAAAAAATACCTCTTTAATAACACCAATTCTGCCAATCTAGAAAATATAACTACAACGTTGGCAATGAAACGGTTAAGAAACTCAAATTTTCCAACCCCTAAAATGATTTGTCACGAAATTAAATTATAATCGACTCCTTACAAAAAAAATGGCCATTTAAAGTTGGACGAGATAGATCAAACAGGATCAAATTCCAATAATGAAAATTCCGAACATATTTACAGTGATTTAAAAAAAATCATATTGCCTGATTGGAAAATTCATAGAAAACATATCTAAATCCACTTATTCCATTTTTACATATGACGCCGTTTTTTCTTCCTAAAATTAAAATATAAAATGCCACAGCTTTAAAAAAAATTCTCAAAATTGATCATCCAAATTTTAAAAAATACCTCTTTAATAACACCAATTCTGCCAATCTAGAAAATATAACTACAACGTTGGCAACGAAACGGTTAAGAAACTCAAATTTTCCAACCCCTAAAATGATTTGTCACGAAATTAAATTTTAATCGACTCCTTACAACAAAAAAAAAGTGGCCATTTAAAGTTGGACGAGATAGATCAAACAGGATCATGATAAATTATTATACATTCTATCGGTGAAAATTCCAATAATGAAAATTCCGCGTCGTAATGCCTGCATTGCCCCCCTGCAAGGTTGTAATTAATGTTACTACACCAGTTTGTCCATCTCGCTCACACGCATATGGAAAAGCGGATTATTAGATGAACGTGATGAACGACTGCGTTTCACAAGAACGAGGCTGAGGGTCGAAGGGGAGATCGAAGCAAGGGATGATGATGCGTACAGACAACGCGGGTTTGGTTTAGTTAGTGTACAGCGGTCATGGAACACTTTGCTGCGGTTCAGAGGGGAAATTTGAATCGGTGGGGTCGTAGTCGTCATTCCCTCACCGATGAAATGTCGGAGAATGATTTTATATGCCTTTGCATTCCCGTCTAACAGAGCGAGAAAGGCTGAGATGATTTGTAGAGTGAGAGTGAGAAGAGCAAAAAAAAAAAAAAAAAAAAAAAAAAAAGGACACTATGGACCCATCTGGAATAATAGAATACCATTTGCCATTGTGTATTGTACATGTATCTTTCTCATTCTCTCCACTTCTATATTTCTTCCCTTTCCCCTTTGGAAATTTCTCACTGGGTATATAGATATATATGTATAGGGATGAAAGTGGTCAATATGGACCAACTTGATGCAATGAACAAGTGCGAGAATAGTATAATAATGGTATTAATAAAAATTTGCTGTATTGCAAAGTAATTTTATTAAAATAAGTTATGAAATTTTTAATTGCTGTATTAAAAAGTTTATTGTAATTAAATAAGGTATACAATTTTCAATTGCTGTATTAAAAAGTTTATTGTAATTAAATGAGTTATAAAATTTTCAATTGCTGTAGTAAAAAGTTAATTGTAATAAAATAAGTTATACAATTTTCAATTGCTGTATTGCAAAGTTAATTTTAATAAAATAATTTATAACATTTTTTATAACGAAGTAATTTTAATAAAATATGTTATAACATTTTCAATTACTGTATTGCAAAGTAATTTTAATAAAATAAGTTATAAAATTTTCAATTGCTGTATTGCAAAGTTAATTGTAATAAAATAAGTTATACAATTTTCAATTGCTGTATTGCAAAGTTAATTTTAATAAAATAAGTTATAAAATTTTCAATTGCTGTATTGTAAAGTAATTCTAATAAAATGAGTTATAAAATTTTCAATTGCTGTATTGCAAAGTAATTTTAATAAAATAAGTTATAAAATTTTCAATTGCTGTATTGTACAGTAATTCTAATAAAATGAGTTATAAAATTTTCAATTGCTGTATTGCAAAGTTGATTGTAATAAAATAAGTTATAAAATTTGCAATTGCTGTATTAAAAAGTTAATTGTAATAAAATAAGTTATAAAATTTTCAATTGCTGTATTGCAAAGTAATTTTAATCAAATAAGTTATAAAATTTGCAATTGCTGTATTAAAAAGTTAATTGTAATAAAATAAGTTATAAAATTTTCAATTGCTGTATTGCAAAGTAATTGTAATAAAATGAGTTATAAAATTTTGAATTGCTGTATTGCAAAGTAATTTTAATAAAATAAGTTATAAAATTTTCAATTGCTGTATTGCAAAGTTAATTTTAATAAAATAAGTTATAAAATTTTCAATTGCTGTATTGCAAAGTAATTTTAATCAAATAAGTTATAAAATTTGCAATTGCTGTATTAAAAAGTTAATTGTAATAAAATAAGTTATAAAATTTTCAATTGCTGTATTGCAAAGTAATTGTAATAAAATAAGTTATAAAATTTTCAATAGCTGTATTGCAAAGTTAATTGTAATAAAATAAGTTGTAAAATTTCCAATTGCTGTATTAAAAGATTAATTGTAATAAAATAAGTTAAGAAATTTATTATAAAAAAAATAATTCTCCAGTTTTTCGAAACTTCCACACGAATAATTTTTTTTCATACCGTAAGCTCGATCCGTATCACTGATGATTTTTTTGCAATATCTACAGTCATGCAAGAATACTCTGTAATTTTATTAGCCAAAAAAAGTAACCTTTTTTTTATCAAAAAAATAATAATGCCCCCGTTTTTCGGAACTTTCACAAAAATGCATTTTTTAATACCAGAAGATCGATCGGTGCCACTCTGGCGATTTTTTTGTGATATCAACAGTCATGTAGCAATACTCTGTAATTTTTTCAGTAAAAAAAGAATATCCTTTTTTTAATTAAAAAATAATTCCTCCATTTTTCGGAAAAAAATCATACTCACAGGAACGTGACAATTATTTGGAATATTCCGCTCGAAAGCTAACAATAAACGACAACTTTTATGTGCAGACATTTTTTTTCAGTAACTTCAAAATTCTGAGATATTTGCACTTGAATAAAAAAACGCCTTTTTCTGAAAAATTATTTTTAAAAATCTGAAAAAATTCACATAGAGTGTCTTTTAGTGGTACATTCATATAATCAATTACAGGGCAAATCGGAGAGGGTCGAAAAAAAAGTGGTTGAATTGACTGAGAATGCTTCATATTGTAAAAATAAAATCAACACCTGTAACACTTAAAATTCGAAATATATTCCTGTGCCATATTCACCACAATTATACGCTTCGCTTGTATACACGAAAGGAATTCGTTTGTGGTGAGTTACACAGAGAATGCACAGAGATGCATTGTTGAGCGTTTCGATACATCAGAATGAGAGAGAACGCGCGGCGCATCCTTTCGAACACCTTTCGTTATAATACAATATATAGGCTTCACCATTATTCCACACTATATATATATATATATATATATATTTTTTTTTTCTTCGTCTTCTTCTTGCGCTTCTTCTTCTTCTTATTTTCCACGATCCTTCGTACGAAGACTTCTAAGATCCTCAAATGCATTTGTTGCTGAGAATCAGCGTGGCCCTCGCACAAGCGTATTTAAAAGCCACATTACAATACCCACTCGATTGTTGAGCCGAAGAATTCTCTACAGCCTAATAGCCTATACTGTGTATTATTGTATAGAGGTCGAGAGTGTTCTTGGCTTCTCTAACCGAGATCCTTTTCCTGACCCGTGAAAGCAAGCCACTGTGAAGTCATATATACATATATATATATATGTAGTATGTATATGTATATTATGCATATAGTATTATAGGATTCTTGGTGGTGGATTCCCGAGTCACGTCCTTCTTCGACGGATTTTACGGTGACACGCTGGCCTCGCTTGTAAACGTTTCGGTTCGAGTGGAAAATATTCATGGAGTTTACTGAAAAGAAATTTCATGATGTGAAAGACACCGATTTGTCAAAATTTATGCGTTGTAAACGGGTGGAGCTGGTAAGAATTGAAAATTAGTCGAAAACTTACCACGTTGGACCACCGAAGTCGACGAAAAATGGCAGTCGGGTTCGTTGTCTGCTTTTGAGACAATCTGTTACGTCATTGGTATTCAGATCGTGAGAGATGCAATGAAAAAAAAACAAATGGGAAAGCAGAATCGGTTTGAAAAAAAAATCTAAATATGTGTAATTTCTTAATGAGAATAAATACAATTAATTTTTAACGATAAATAGCTTATTTGTTTTTCAAATAAATAAAGTGAACATGAATTTAGTAATTATAATCGTTATAATTTGTTGTTATTATACAAAATCGTGTCGAAAAAAAAAACGAATATTTTCCAATAAAATTCATAATGACAGGTAAATTTCTTGAAAAATGGCAGTCGTGTTCGTTGTCTGCTTTTGAGACAATCTGTTACGTCATTTGTATTCAGATCGTGAGAGATGCAATGAAAAAAAAACAAATGGGAAAGCAGAATCGGTTTGAAAAAAAATCTAAATATGTGTAAATTCTTAATGAGAATAAATACAATTAATTTTTAACGATAAATAGCTTTTTTTTTCAAATAAATAAAGTGAACATGAATTTAGTAATTATAATCGTAATAATTTGTTGTTATTATACAAAATCGTGTCGAAAAAAAAAACGAATATTTTCCAATAAAATTCATAATGACAGGTAAATTTCTTGAAAAATGGCAGTCGTGTTTGTTGTCTGCTTTTGAGACAATCTGTTACGTCATTGGTATTCAGATCGTGAGAGATGCAATGAAAAAAAAACAAATGGGAAAGCAGAATCGGTTTGAAAAAAAATCTAAATATGTGTAATTTCTTAATGAGAATAAATACAATTAATTTTTAACGATAAATAGCTTATTTGTTTTTCAAATAAATAAAGTGAACATGAATTTAGTAATTATAATCATAATAATTTGTTGTTATTATACAAAATCGTGTAGAAAAACGAATATTTTCCAATAAAATTCATAATGACAGGTAAATTTCTTGAAAAATGGCAGTCGTGTTCGTTGCCTGCTTTTGAGACAATCTGTTACGTCATTGGTATTCAGATCGTGAGAGATGCAATGAAAAAAAAAACAAATGGGAAAGCAGAATCGGTTTGAAAAAAAATCTAAATATGTGTAATTACTTAATGAGAATAAATACAATTAATTTTTAACGATAAATAGCTTACTTGTTTTTCAAATAAATAAAGTGAACATGAATTTAGTAATTATAATCGTAATAATTTGTTGTTATTATACAAAATCGTGTCGAAAAAAAAATCGAATATTTTCCAATAAAATTAATGACAGGTAAATTTCTTGAAAAATGGCAGTCGTGTTTGTTGTCTGCTTTTGAGACAATCTGTTACGTCATTTGTATTCAGATCGTGAGAGATGCAATGAAAAAAAAAACAAATGGGAAAGCAGAATCGGTTTGAAAAAAAATCTAAATATGTGTAAATTCTTAATGAGAATAAATACAATTAATTTTTAACGATAAATAGCTTATTTGTTTTTCAAATAAATAAAGTGAACATGAATTTAGTAATTATAATCATAATAATTTGTTGTTATTATACAAAATCGTGAAAAAAACGAATATTTTCTAATAAAATTCATAATGACAGGTAAATTTCTTGAAAAATGGCAGTCGTGTTTGTTGTCTGCTTTTGAGACAATCTGTTACGTCATTTGTATTCAGATCGTGAGAGATGCAATGAAAAAAAACAAATGGGAAACCAAAATCGGTTTGAAAAAAAAATCTAAATATGTGTAAATTCTTAATGAGAATAAATACAATTAATTTTTAACGATAAATAGCTTATTTGTTTTTCAAATAAATAAAGTGAACATGAATTTAGTAATTATAATCATAATAATTTGTTGTTATTATACAAAATCGTGTAAAAAAACGAATATTTTCCAATAAAATTCATAATGACAGGTAAATTTCTTGAAAAATGGCAGTCGTGTTCGTTGTCTGCTTTTGAGACAATCTGTTACGTCATTTGTATTCAGATCGTGAGAGATGCAATGAAAAAAAAACAAATGGGAAAGTAGAATCGGTTTGAAAAAAAATCTAAATATGTGTAATTACTTAATGAGAATAAATACAATTAATTTTTAACGATAAATAGCTTATTTGTTTTTCAAATAAATAAAGTGAACATGAATTTAGTAATTATAATCATAATAATTTGTTGTTATTATACAAAATCGTGTAAAAAAACGAATATTTTCCAATAAAATTCATAATGACAGGTAAATTTCTTGAAAAATGGCAGTCGTGTTCGTTGTCTGCTTTTGAGACAATCTGTTACGTCATTGGTATTCAGATCGTGAGAGATGCAATGAAAAAAAAACAAATGGGAAAGCAGAATCGGTTTGAAAAAAAATCTAAATATGTGTAAATTCTTAATGAGAATAAATACAATTAATTTTTAAACGATAAATAGCCTATTTATTTTTTAAATAAATTAAGTGAACATGGATTTAGTCATTTTAATCATTATAAATCGTTGTTATTATACAAAATCGTTAAAAAAAAACGAATTTCCAATGAAATTCATAATGACAATTAAATTTCTCTGTAATTTATTTCATATTCAGATCATGAAGTTTGTACTGAAAAAATGGGGAGCTAAATTATTTCCATAATTCGAAAATTTGTTCAATCATGTCATGAGCTTAAAAAAATATTAAGTGGGTAATTTATTTATCAAACAAAAATGTGTAAACGGATTCAGTAATTTTTTTATCTCTTTAATGAATCAGTAAATAAAAACAATACTTATCACATGACTAATCCAATCAGAATGAATCAGATAATAAATTTTATGCTGAAAAAAACGAAGTTGTAAAATTGGCATCAGTTGTCTAAAATTTTACGTTTTTTAAAATATCATTGAGAATTATATCATATTTTTATTGCGAGTATTATTAAGAATAAACAAAGATAAAATGGCTAATTTATTCCTCAAATAGACGTGAAAATAAAACCCATAATTTAATCTCTTAAATGAATAAATAAATAAATGAATAATCCCCTTATCACGTGACTAATGCAATCACAATGTCTCTTTCTCTCTCTCTCATAAACTCATGGCTCACAAAAACTGTATAAATTCACGATAACAATAAAAAAAAATTTCCGAGAAAATTCATTTTCAGTTAATCGTTTAATTTTTCTTTGCGTAATATATAATTTATAAACGGAGAAGAAAAGTGTGTGAGTGGGATAAAGTTTGTGTTTTTTTTTCTTTTTTTCGTTTCGCAGCCAGTGACAATACGGCGTATCAGGGTTCGCCAGGGTCCGCGTCACGTCATCCCCGAACAATAAGCAAAAAAAAAAAGAAAAAAAAAGAAAGTGGAAAAATAAAATCGCGAGAGGTTTGCGCTGCGAGTGCGAGCATGACACTCTTCGTAATACTGACGCTGCTGCTTATGACTGTGCTGATGAACGCGACGAAAGACCACTGGACCGTCGCCCGCAATAGAAACGTCATAATGGATGTAGAAAAGAGTAGAGGCCGCGTGCGGACGAAACAATGCGGGACGTCGACGAGACTATTGTCCTCCTCGCGCCGCGTCACTCGTCTCTACGGATCGTTTGATGCTTCTACTGCTGCTGAACGTCCCTTCAGCTTTTCTACTCTGTCCGTATCGAAAAGCTTGCCGTCGTTGAGCGTCGACCATTAGACTCGAGACTCTCATACCTACTATGTAAAATCTACAGTCGTGTCTATTTTTATTCGTGTACACATTTCCCGCTAAATCTCGGTCACTGCACTCAGCAATAGACTAACTTCTATAAAACAAAATCCTTTTCAGGGCAAATTAACAGACGAAAATATCTAACTAGGATTAATGCACCAGTTGTTGTCCGCAAGCGGCCAAACTGTTTGCCTCCTGGCTTACAATTTTTTTTCTTCCTGTAAAATAAAAACCCGGTCCTAAACTTAAATAAAATGTCCCTAACGGCTCGGGCCCCCCGAGTTGGCGATCCGCGCCTGAGCTCGCGAAAGCTCCCGTAGTTCCCGCTCGGCCGACAGATGGCCACGACGATGCGGTTTCTCCCGAAAGAGAAAGGTGTCCCGGCCGTGCATATAAACAGCGAAGATTCAGAGCTTTTGATCCGAAACTTCCTGCCCGTTTCTCCCAGTAGAGACGACCGCAGGAGGTAAGGATCCGGGAATAGTGCTGCCTACGTACAATTCCTAATCTTTGTCCTATTTACTGCTCATAAGTAAATATATTAACCCGAGCAGTGTTGCCAACTCGGTCACACTGAAAGTCGCTACCCCTACTCGAAAAAATAGCTAAAAATCGCTGACGTCGAAAATTTGAAATGTCGCTAGATATTTCAAATTTCGCTAAAAAAGTCGCTAGATGTTTTTTTAAAATCTCCAAACATATCGCTAAATAAACTCAACTATTCATAATATGTCCCAAGTAATCCCTGCGACGTCGAAAATGACCAAGAAAACGACCATTGAAATTAACCATTGAAATTGTTCTTGATTAGTCGTTTCTTGGTCACGAAAAATCGGAAAATTACCATCAAAATGACCCCTCTTTTCATCGAATTTCGAAAAAAAAAAAAAATGATCACAGCCAGGTTTCGAAATCGGGACCCGGGACCTTCTGACTGTTGCTTTGCGCCTTAGACCAACTAAGCTATTCAAACCTTTATTGGTATGCAAATTGAATGTCTATTTGAAGTTTGATTATCTAGTTGGTCGTTTCGATAGTCATTTCCCGGTCTTCACGGAAAAATGACCGGTTACAAATTATTGAAATAGTCATTTCGACAGTCATTTTCCGATTTTTCGTGACCAAGAAACAACTAATCAAGAATAATTTCAACGGTCATTTTCTTGGTCGTTCGGCTCATTTCAATGGTTTTTTTTTGTGCATTTAATGACCGGTACTTTTTCGGTCGTTTGGCCGGTCACTGGATATTTTTGTTATTATAAAATTAACAGTACAATTAAAAACGGTATGAGCTCGCCCTTACGATTAAGCCAAAACACAAGTCAACAAGTCCCGGAGTCATGAAAATCCTGGACCCGGTAATGAGGACTGGCAAGTGGCAAAAGTTTCTCCGTAGCTCGATACTCGATTTTACGAAAGTCGACAAGCCAACAAGTCACGGAGTCATGGAGTCATGAAAATCTTGGACGCGGTAATGAGGACTGGCAAGAGTTTCTCCGTAGCTCGATTTTACGAAATTCGCCAGATGTCGCTAAAGGAATTCTGAAAATCGCCACGATTTACAAAATTTGCCAGATGTCGCTAAACGAGTCCCGAAAAATCGCCAGATCGCGACATATCGCAAAGTCGCAAAAAAAGTCGCCGAGGAGCTTTGAAAGTCACTAAAACTAGCGACAAAATCGCTGAATTGGCAACACTGAACCCGAGGTTGCTGTTTAAGTAATTTCTTTTCTTACAGAATTCACCTGACTGTCCATAAGTCGGGACTTCCCTTTAAATTGTGTTTTGTTCAAAGAGTATAAATATAAATATAAAAAAATAACTTAAATAAAATATTCTTTTAACGTACATTGCCCTCCCTAACAAATTTACTGCCCATAAGTGAATTTTTCCTCTAATAAGTGACTGCTGACTTCAAGTAGTCACTCTTTCCTTTTCTCAGGAACTCGCCGTCTCTAAAACTTAGTTTATGTTTCCCTTTTTATTTATTACCTTTTATTAATATGTTTTAATTGTTTGTTTCTCCATTCCGGAAACACTTGTAAAAATAAACGAAAGCGTGGGAGAACATTCTCCTCGTTAAAACCTACAACGCCTTGTCATCATTTACGACACAGTAATTGACCAGGTACCAGAGAATGAACAAAAGCTTTTTAAGGTAGTATAAGCGTGTTGTCTGACGTCGCATACGTTCGAAAAAATCATGCATATGGAAGATTATTTTGGCACAATAATAATTTTTAAAAATATTATCGACATTTTTAATTTAAACATTATAAAAAAAATGTCAAACATTACACAAAATTATGAAAAAATTCATACGCATGCGGAAAAATTAGAAAATTATTTCCATAACAAAAAAAATTAGGTTAATGGATATTATTATGTTGAAGAATTATTTATTTCTGCAATTTCTTAATAACAGTTTTTAATTATTATTGTGCCGCCTGATATTCATTTCGCATAAGTTCGAGAAAAATTAGAGAGAATTACAAACAGTTAAATGTTATTAGCAGATTGATTAAAAATAAATTGTTCAACTAATTTCACGATAACCCACCTTTTTTTAAAAATGACAATGATTCGTTCATTTTTCTGAATACGTATGAGTTTTTTCAGATTTTTTAATTGAATTTAAATTTTTTTCATTTTTGTATGGAATAAAATATGTGGAAAAAAACACAAAATTGAGTCGAATGTCAAAATTAAAAATATCTATGTAGTGTAACGTAACATTTACTGGGTTATTGTAGTTTTCAGAAAAATAACACAAATGGTGTGAATGAGTAAATGAAAAAATTTCAAGGGAAAGTTTTATATATTTGTTTCACAAATGAGGGTATATTAATATCGTACAGGTAGGACTTAATTTTTTGTTTATTTTTATTTTTCAAAAATTGGTAAGATTTGGATTGCACATTTTTTCTGATATATTACTTTCAATAAATACACATTAAATTTTTTTTTTGTATTTCCAAGGAATTGGGGTGGAAAAACTTTTTTTTTTTAACAATTGTTTACATTTCTTGAAAAATATTACAGGATATTCTGAATAAATGAAGTAACATGCAATTATGTATAGAATAAATAAACAAAGTAAGTTTGAATGTAATGTGATAATGTGAGCAGAAAAAAAGTAGTTTGTTGATTTGTTTTAATTTCCTTGACTTGACTAAACATCTTTAATAAAATTTTCGTGAAAACAATTAAATAAAAACCTAAGGTTCTTGATTTTTTATTTTTAGACAAAATTTGTATTAAATAAAACCGTGGGTGTGGGAAAATTGATTTTCATGGTTCGATACTGAGACAAAAGTTTGTTCGGCGATGACGATAAAGATTGCCTAATGGCTAATGGATCCTTCAGTCACTTTCATCGACGCTTCTGAAGTGCCGAAAACGACCGCAACGTTCGTCGTTCTCTCTCTCTCTCTCTGTCCTTCACATTGAGCTTCAACAGGTTCGCAGACAATCGATCGCGCCTTTGCAAATCAAAAGGATATCATCCGTATCCGAATAAAAGATTTCAGACGACGCGCCCATTTCTTCACAGCCAATCGAAGTATCAATATAGAAATTCATACAACAAAGCAAATTATAATAACAATGAAAGGAATTTTATTTACTGTCTGACCCAATAGAATAGAACTATAAATAGAAATAAATTCAACAATTTTTTTTACAAATCAAATAAAATACAAATAGAAATAATAATAAACGAAAATAAAAAAAGACAATATCTGCATTCTAATGTGGAAAATAAATCTGCAAACACAATAAGTAATTTAATTATTAAAAAAAAATACTCTGCTGTATTATATAATTGCTCTAGTAGTATTTGTAGCAAATAATAATAATTTTCTGACCTGCCAACAAAATACAAAAAGGATAATTACTATATAAATATATTTTTTAATAAATCATAATAAATTATTTAAATTATGGAAAATATTTTTTAAATATTACATATTATTTTAAAACATATATATATATTCTTTTAAATATATCAAAACATTTTTAAAATAATTTGTAAAATAAAAAATATATATTTAAAAAAAACATATATATTTTTTTAATATTTAAAAACATTTTTAAAATGATTCGTATTATAAATTGCATTTTGATTTGGACAATAAGTCTGCAAACATAATAAATAATATCTCTCATTCTTAAGTGCTAGTCTCTATTTAATGTCTTAGAAAAAAAAATAAAAATACTATTCCACTATTGACAATCTTCAGAACCATTCAATAATATCCTTTTATATAATTTTTATGACACGAAGTAAAAGGGCCTCAGACTGGAATAATCGTTTTCTTCTCCCTTCAATAATAAGTCTCGAGTAGCGGATCGAAAGTTTTTCCGAAATTCGTGACGCCTAGGGTTTTACCGCTACAGTAATACCATTCAATATACTGCACTGTATTATAGTTGCTCCAGTAGTAGTATGATCCATTGTTCGTGGGGTTTAGCGAGAGGCTTTCACCGCACGGCCAGTGTGAATCATCATCCCCTTCTCTGTATATGTGTCTCTCATTCTCTCGTCTGCAATGAGCGAAGAGCGTGTTCCTCAAGCAAACAAACCGCATTGGCCCCGTGGCAACGGGTCGGACTCGCGCGCATCCTCATAGCTAAATATATAGGTAATTCCATACCAAGTGGGCCATTCATATGCCACACACCAATTTTTCTGTAGTTTCTAACCATAATAACAAAAATTCTCTGAAATTTTTAGAAAAATCGTAATACTCTGTCTCAACGAAAAAAAAAAATTACTTTATTTTATCAAAAAATAAAGTAATAATAAATAAAAAATAATTATTACTTTATTTTATCAAAAAATAAAGTAATAAATAATTATTACTTTATGTTGTCAAAAAATAAAGTAATAATAAATAAAAAATAATTATTACTTTATATTGTTAAAAAATAAAGTAATCATTTTTTTTTTTGGTCAGCTATGAAGATTTTTTTAATTAAAAAATACATTCAAAAATTATGAAGACATTTTTCGACCGTGCTAAATTTTGGATACAGCGATTTGGAAAAAATGAAATAATAAAAATCGTTATTACATTTTGGGGAAACCATTATTTATTATTTATACAAATATTATTATATAAATATATAATAAAAATTGTTTATAATAAATTAATAAATTAAGTATATTATAATAAAAAGAAGTGCATAATAATAGTATTAGAAGTATTAGAAAAAAAAATCTGGAAATTATGAAGACTTTTTGCGCCGATGGTAAATTTGAGTGACACACTTGGTATGGAATGACCCATATATATATATATATGGTTGAGAAGCCGCCTAGCTGAGACGCACAGCCGTTCCGTGTGTTTTCGGCGAGTGCGCGACGAGCCAAAGGCGCGTCCCTCGAAAAATCGTCGCACCTGTCCGTTCGTTGCTTCGTTGGGAACTATACGAAGCACTCGAATCGCCTTCTCTTCTTCTTCCCCTCTTCGTCCTCCGGTTCGTCGCCCATCGCTTCACCCAAACGCAACCCAAAGTGAATTGGTGTGTCGGACTTCCCAATGTACTTCAATACCGAACCGCAACGCCGCCCCGGAAAAGGTCAGCCACAGGAGAAGGCGAATAACGCTTTGGCACCAAGCGACAACTACGACTCTGTCCTGTGTACTTAGGATTCGAGCTTGGTAATCCTTCCCCTCTTCTCTCTCTGTTCCCAGTTCACTCTTTGACTGAGATAAACAAGTACACAGGTTCACAAACGCGGTACGTGTGTTCGAGTAAAAGTGATTGAGGTAATGCCCTTCACTTAACAAAGAATTTGTAAATAGAACCGAAAGTAATTTTTTTTTTTTTTTTTTTTTGGCGCTTGAAGATGTTGGACATGGGATTTTATTTTAAGTGATTATTGTTAATTGGTCTTCGATATGCATATTTTTATAAGTTGAAAGTATTGTGGAAATTATTATAGAGGTAGGAAAAATTAGTATATTTAACAATGCAGTTTAATAATAATTAATAATTTATACTGGAAATATTAATTTTTCACTTTTCATTGCCTTTTCCATTACCGGATTTTTTTTTCTCATTTTTGTGGAAGATTGTATTTTATTTTCAATTGTCAAATCGCTTTAGTAAATTTTATACTTTTTTCGTTACTCTTATTTCTAGTACAAAGTTTATTTATTTGTGTTTTTTATTATAAAATATTATAATAAATTTATATAAACTTAATATAAAATATTATATAAAACACAATTTCATTATTTATCATTATATAATTAATATTTTTAATAATTCTGAATTCCTATATCCCGTTAAACGCGACAAATATTATCGAAAGTAATGAAATATCGGAAAATGTAATAATCACAATTTTCTTACTTTACCCAATCGAAAAAGCACTCGTAGATCTTTAAAGCAAGTGCGACCCGTATAACCCCAATGTTTCAATGGGATAATAGACCTCAAGTCCATTAGAAGCCGCGAAAGACCGAAAGGAAGCAGGAATGGTGGAAAATGGAGTGAGGAAAGAAGTGAGCGCGGAGTGTACCAATATTTGAGAAGCACTCTCATTTCGTGAAGCCGCATTATATGCCAAGTCGTAGTCGCTGTCGTATCCGTCGTTGGGCAAACCGCCCGATGGTTCAACGCTGCTGCCGCACGACGTCGCTCTCTTCGTTTGAAGTGCAAAGATTACCCAGTGCCTTACATACGTTTTAATACTCCCATTGTGGCTGAGTTTGCTGCTTCGTCGTCATTCTGTTCTTTGCCTCACTCACTGTTTCTCTTTCTCTTTCGCATCTACCAACGTTTCCCTTTTATTTCGTCGCGCACGCGACAATAGAGCGACTGTCTGCTATAGAACATCACTAGTGGAAGCCAAAGCGACAACAGCAGCGCCACTGCTAGACTAGTATTAGTACTAGTGTTATTAGAAGTTAAAAATGCCGGATCGTCAGAAAAGTCGTGTATCATTCGCGAGTATCATTCGCGTCGCATATTCGTGCAGCAATCTGCACACCCCTACGCATGCTCGGCTATGTCAGAAGAACGGATGCACATTTCGACAACTCAATAGTATATTGTGCAACAAGGGCCGAAAGTTGGCGATTGCGACGAGCGTGAGGTTGTCGCCCGAGCGAAGCGAGGGCTGCAATCACATGAGTCGCAAACGCCAATTTTGGCCCGTGTTGCACACCATACTTTTTGTAACAAGTGCATGAATAGTGGTGCTTTGAATGGTAGTTTTGCGGGACGAACAGTGAAAAGTGAGGTTACCAACTTTCCACCCTAGGGTCGAAAGTGAAACAGCAGGGTCGAAAGCACGGTCTTACATACACGTCTTGAAACTTGTGTAGTGGGGGTACGTCGCTTAAAATATGAAATATAATTATTGTTGCGACCACTAGTAGCGCCAGCGGTAGAGTAAGGTTGTGTGGGAGAGAGATAGAATGATTCTGTCATCTCTTTCTAACCCTCATAACCGAATCACTTGCTAACATGACATATTTGTAGAATGTGCGCGAGAATTGGATAAGATTCAATGAAAAATGGGTGTAGCACCAGGATTTCTCGGAAATGAACAGATTCCCTTCAACCCAAGTGATCTTTCAAAAAACTTGCAAGATGAACGTAAATCATTTTCGCATTGTTTGTAGGTATCACCACTTCATAATGAGTAGGAAAATTAAGAATAACCTTGTAAGAAATTGGTGGTAATCGATTGTAAGGTAAAATAAAGAAAAAACAGGCATGCTCAAAATCTTTATTCGTTCGTCAATTTAGCCCATTTTATACTTTGGTATAACACATGGCTTATACGTCATCGTAACGCCACTATACACGATTCACTCACAAGTAAAACTTATCTCATGGAGGACTCAATTTAACTAACTAATCACTCGGTGAATTCCGAAAATTACAAAAATTTCGAGAATTTTGAGGTTGTGTTCGGCAACCTTACTCTCACACTAGCGCCAGATAGTGGCAGCGTCGGGAAACAAAAAATTTAACGTAAGCATACTTCCCCCACCACGTGAATTCGGATGAGTTTCAAGACCTGTATATAAGACCGTGTGCAAGATAAACGTAAATCATTTTCGCATTGTTTGTAGGTATCACCACTTCATAATGAGTAGGAAAATTAAGAATAACCTTGTAAGAAATTGGTGGTAATCGATTGTAAGGTAAAATAAAGAAAAAACAGGCATGCTCAAAATCTTTATTCGTTCGTCAATTTAGCCCATTTTATACTTTGGTATAACACATGGCTTATACGTCATCGTAACGCCACTATACACGATTCACTCACAAGTAAAACTTATCTCACGGAGAACTCAATTTAACTAACTAATCACTCGGTGAATTCTGAAAATTACGAAAATTTCGAGAATTTTGAGGTTGTGTTCGGCAACCTTACTCTCACACTAGCGCCAGATAGTGGCAGCGTCGGGAAACAAAAAATTTAACGTAAGCATACTTCCCCCATCACGTGAATTCGGATGAGTTTCAAGACCTGTATATAAGACCGTGTGCAAGATAAACGTAAATAATTTTCGCATTGTTTGTAGGTATCACCACTTCATAATGAGTAGGAAAATTAAGAATAACCTTGTAAGAAATTGGTGGTAATCGATTGTAAGGTAAAATAAAGAAAAAACAGGCATGCTCAAAATCTTTATTCGTTCGTCAATTTAGCCCATTTTATACTTTGGTATAGCACATGACTTATACGTAATCGTAACGCCACTATACACGATTCACTCACAAGTAAAACTTATCTCATGGAGGACTCAATTTAACTAACTAATCACTCGGTGAATTCTGAAAATTACGAAAATTTCGAGAATTTTGAGGTTGTGTTCGGCAACCTTACTCTCACACTAGCGCCAGATAGTGGCAGCGTCGGGAAACAAAAAATTTAACGTAAGCATACTTCCCCCACCACGTGAATTCGGATGAGTTTGAAGACCTGTATATAAGACCGTGTGCAAGATGAACGTAAATCATTTTCGCATTGTTTGTAGGTATCACCACTTCATAATGAGTAGGAAAATTAAGAATAACCTTGTAAGAAATTGGTGGTAATCGATTGTAAGGTAAAATAAAGAAAAAAACAGGCATGCTCAAAATCTTTATTCGTTCGTCAATTTAGCCCATTTTATACTTTGGTATAACACATGGCTTATACGTCATCGTAACGCCACTATACACGATTCACTCACAAGTAAAACTTATCTCATGGAGGACTCAATTTAACTAACTAATCACTCGGTGAATTCCGAAAATTACGAAAATTTCGAGAATTTTGAGGTTGTGTTCGGCAACCTTACTCTCACACTAGCGCCTGATAGTGGCAGCGTCGGGAAACAAAAAATGTAACGTAAGCATACTTCCCCCACCACGTGAATTCGGATGAGTTTGAAGACCTGTATATAAGACCGTGTGCAAGATGAACGTAAATCATTTTCGCATTGTTTGTAGGTATCACCACTTCATAATGAGTAGGAAAATTAAGAATAACCTTGTAAGAAATTGGTGGTAATCGATTGTAAGGTAAAATAAAGAAAAAACAGGCATGCTCAAAATCTTTATTCGTTCGTCAATTTAGCCCATTTTATACTTTGGTATAGCACATGACTTATACGTAATCGTAACGCCACTATACACGATTCACTCACAAGTAAAACTTATCTCATGGAGGACTCAATTTAACTAACTAATCACTCGGTGAATTCCGAAAATTATGAAAATTTCGAGAATTTTGAGGTTGTGTTCGGCAATCTTACTCTCACACTAGCGCCAGATAGTGGCAGCGTCGGGAAACAAAAAATTTAACGTAAGCATACTTCCCCCACCACGTGAATTCGGATGAGTTTCAAGACCTGTATATAAGACCGTGGACGAGCCACTGTCTGACATTGAGCATCACCATTGAAAACTAAAGCAACAAACAGCAGCGCCACTGCTCGGTTAGTAGTAGTATTAGTTGAAGTACGAGATGTGTATCGAACGGATCGAGCGCTGAGGTCAGCGATCGAGAGTACCTTTGCCTACCTACCGGCGAATGGCCGAGTTTGTTTGAGGAAGATTTAAAGATCTTCCCGTGGGGAGCGTGACTCGACTTTATTAGAGGCCAGGGCAAAGCAAGGCCCGGCTGTGAGGCGCAGAAGCTGAAGCGAAACAGCGGGACCAGAAGCAGAAGCAAAGCAATCTCCAACCCCGCAAGCTTCGCGGCCTTCCCTCAGGCAATTTTTCTGCATCATCTTCCTCTTTCCCTTCTCCCCTTTCACTGATGTATCTCATCGTACTTTACAGTGCATTCGATTGGATATATATATATATATATATAGGTATATATATAAGGTCGATACAATGAAGACGAGAATTATTTACCACTCATCTTCTATTGACTAAGATGCTGAAAAACCAGATTTAATTATAAGTCGAGAAAGTCTACATATCTACATATGTATATACATGTACATATATATATATATGTATGATGTATGATGAGTGGAGATCGAGATGGGTAATGTATGTACTCACTGTATGACACGAACTTCGTATTCAAACGTCTTCTGTACGACGTGTAGGGTCGAACATTGATTATATACATCATGAGAGCAATTCTGGACGCTACTCTATATATTTATGTAATTGTACGCGTATGTATGAAATTAAGGCGGCTGCGAATAACTACTTGACAATTTTTTTCTTTTTTTTTGTGGTGTTGACATTTTTAAAAGAAGGGGAAAGTTTAATAATACGCTGGAAAATTCTACTGTCGAAGCTGCACTAAAAGTTTTTTTTTTTAACGTTCCCAGAAAGAATTTATTTCCAAGCTTATGATATACATTAGATGATTTTCTTTGTTCTATCAACTTCGTGAATTTGTCATTGACATTCACAAAGGACGGAATACTGTGTGCGTAAAAATAAATTGCACTTCTAGTTTATTTATTGAATCATTAAAAAAGAAATACTTTGGAATTTTAATCAGTGGAATCTATAAGTACTAAATTTAAATAAGTTTTTATTAAATTAGTTCACATTGAGTAAAAATAAAAGAAAATTATTGGTACTAATAATAGTAATGGAATTCGAATACTTTGCTACGATGTTCCATTCTATATTCAAATAAAGTATATTTAACCTAGTTTGTTTATTGACAATGCATACATTGAGCTCAAGAAACTTCTACAAATCACAATCAGAAAAAAATATGTCTCCTATAAATATTACCATCGTCTAAACATTTATCATTTTGATATCAATGTTAAATATAGAGATTTACGTTTCCTCTTCATCCGCCATTATCACGAATCCTTGATATGTCGTATATCTTGGATCACATAATCTATATACGCTTCAAAAGCTTCTGTATCCTTCATATGTCTGTCGAACATATACTAAAAAAAAATATCATAAATCAGATTTGGGGCAAAAATCTTTGTATCCTCTTATACATTTTTTATACTTTCAATGTGAGGTTACGTCAAAAATCGTGAAAAAACCCTATAGCAATTTATTTGCCTCCAGAGACGATGAAATAAAAACCCTAACCAAAATTACGAACCACCTTATCTATCAAACAAACTTATTAAATGTTATAAATGATAATGATGATAAAGGATTGTCGGCTTATGGCGGCCCGGTTAAAGAATTAAATTCTTTATTTAGTGTTTGAAATGTTTCGACCCTGGTCTGGGTCCTGTTCACTCATTTTATCCTTTAATTATGAAGTCGAGTGTTTATGTTGTTTTGTTTGTGACGTGAGTAAGGTAAACGCCCCAATAGCCCGCCATCTTAGAGAACAGGAAACTGTAAAGTTATATTTCTTATACTAAAATGACCTTTCTATAATTGTAACCATAACTAATGCAAAGCTTAGCTTTTCTACTTTTCGAAAAGCATCCATTAATTCATGTCAGGGGTATAGTTTTTTGTTAAAGTTAGGAAAGAATTGAGAAAGTCGATGGACTAGTACCCGACCACCGATTTCAGGTAATGTCTAAATACCCGACCAAGCATGCCCCTATACGCAACCACCCGCCGATACGAGGCTATGCGATTCGTTGAAACTTCATTTTATTTCTTAAATTACACGCAACGTTTGGGATAATTTATGATAAATAATAACTAATAAAAAGGCTCACCGTGACGTGCAACCGGCATCAACTTGCCATAGAGGTTATGTTCGCTGAGTTTGTGTTGGCCGAGAATAAGCCACGGTTGGATATCGGTACAGCATACTGCGGATGCGCCCCAATAGCCAACCATGGAAATTGACGACTTAGCAGTGGTTTTTCGCAAATTTTAATGGAAGATTTATAAAGTCTATTTATTCGCGAATACAACAAGCCACGAATTATTGTGGAAATCGTGAAAATAACAGAGTCATAAGCTTAACAACGTTACGCCAATTCTTAACGAACTGGCTAAAAGATATGCGCCGATCCTCTGAGCGGCGTCTGCAGTGCACAATATCTTTAAAAAACGTCAACAAAACAATTAATGACTATTTTTATTATTGGCCTATGCAGACATAAAGAATTGCAAAAATGGTAACACTAGTTATTTATTTATTTCATATTCATAATTTCTTAATTTTAGTCAATATTTGTGTCAGTGGTTGGAGACTGGTACATGGTTGGGTACCGGGGCGTTTACCTTACATTCTTGTGACTCTGGTCACCGGGCTCTCTTGCCCGTATTTTCTGCTCACTTTTGTAGGTTACCTTATATTCGATGTTTACACTGATGTAAGGCAACACTAAGTTTTTCTTATGACTTGGGCCAGAGAGCCCGGTGAGCAGAAAATAAATGATTTGATTTGATTTGATTTGATTTGATTTATTCATAGGTACGGGCAAAGCCCAATTACAATTTAGGGCAGGAAGTTAGCCTGCCCCTATATACACTTGGTAGTTGAGAGGATTTATACATATAATTCAGCCTTATTTTAACAATAATATTTAACATTAGGTGATAACTTTTTACGCCAATCGAGGAAGAAGAATCCGTACGAAAGAATAATAGAGGCTAATAATAAAATAACAAAATAACAATAGTGAGGATAAATATATTAACATTATTAATAATATTAATATTGAGGAAGGATCAACAAACGAGTAGTTGAATCATGATCTATTCAATTAAGATCACCCGTTCAACCCGTAGGAAATACTCCCATGACCAGACTTCTGAAGCGGGCCAATGTAGTTCCAAAAAAATGCAGCGAAGTATCATAATATCCAACCAAGTCTCTACTAACACATATACATCGTACTGTATGGCCCGAATGCTCCTTTGATAATCTTTATATGCTTTTGCAAAACCTTCTGTATCTAAAAAGATACGTAAACATTCATCAATACATCATAAATCAGATTTCGGGCAAAAATCTTTATATACTCTTATACATTTTTAATACTTCCAATGTGAGGTTAAGACGTCAGAAATCCTGAAAAACATCGCGACAAGCGACAGAAACGTCTTAAAATATATACCGTTGTCCTTCCTGCAATTCTGTTGATATTATTTTAACAACCGGTAACACTACCAACCGGTAGTGAAAATAAAATGATAGATTTCGGACTAAAAAATCTTTATATACTCTTATACATTTTTAATACTTCCAATGTGAGGTTAAGACGTCAGAAATCTTGAAAAACATGGCGGCAAGCGACAGAAACGTCTTAAAATATATACCGTTGTCCTTCCGGCGGTTCTGTTGATATTATTTTAAGTATTTCACTACTTACCGGTAATTAACTGGTTCACTAACCCTATATCAATTTATTTGCCTCCAGAATCGATGAAAATAAAAACCCTAACCAAAATTACGAGCCACCTTATCTATCAAACTTATTAAATATTATAAATGATCATTTATATACGCTTTTACAAAACCTTCTGTATCTAAAAAGAAACATAAACATTCGTCAATAAATCGTAAAACAGATTTCGGTTAAAAATCTTTATATACTCTTATACATTTTTAATACTTCCAATGTGAGGTTAAGACGTCAGAAATCCTGAAAAACATCGCGACAAGCGACAGAAACGTCTTAAAATATATATCGTTGTCCTCCCTGCGGTTCTGTTGATATTATTTTAAGTATTTCACTACTTACCGGTAATTAACTGGTTCACTAACCCTATAGCAATTTATTTGCCTCCAGAATCGATGAAAAAAAAGCCCTAACCAAAATTACGAGCCACCTTATCTATCAAACTTATAAAATATTATAAATGATCATTTATATACACTTTTACAAAACCTTCTGTATCTAAAAAGAAACATAAACATTCGTCAATAAATCGTAAAACAGATTTCGGTTAAAAATCTTTATATACTCTTATACATTTTTAATACTTCCAATGTGAGGTTAAGACGTCAGAAATCCTGAAAAACATCGCGGCAAGCGACAGAAACGTCTTAAAATATATACCGTTGACCTTCCGGCGGTTCTGTTGATATTATTTTAAGTATTTCACTACTTACCGGTAATTAACTGGTTCACTAACTCTATAGCAATTTATTTGCCTCCAGAATCGATGAAAATAAAAACCCTAACCAAAATTACGAGCCACCTTATCTATCAAACTTATTAAATATTATAAATGATCATTTATATACGCTTTTACAAAACCTTCTGGATCTAAAAAGAAACATAAACATTCATCAATACAGTGGAACCTCTCATAGTGTACATAATGCGGGGACATGTACGCTAAGTGAAGAACCAATCAGGCACGCGAAACCTTCGTACCTCTCACTCTTTCTTATGAAATCGTCCAATCACAGCGATAAGATGTGACCCTCCATTTACCGATGTACGCTACGAGAGGGTACGCTACGAGAGGTTCCAGTGTACATCATAAATCAGATTACGGGCAAAAATCTTTATATACTCTTATGCATTTTTAATACTTCCAATGTGAGGTTAAGTCGTCAGAAATCCTGAAAAACATCGCGGTAAGCGACAGAAACGTCTTAAAATATATACCGTTGTCCTTCCGGCTGTTCTGTTTATATTATTTTAACAAGTATTTCACTACCTACCGGTAATTCACTGGTTCACTAACCCTATAGCAATTTGTTTGCCTCCAGAGTCGATGAAATAAAAAACTGTTACCAAAATTACGAGCCACCTTGTCTATCAAGGAAAGTTATTAAATGTTTCGTGGAGGCTTCCAGTACAGTGCATATAAAGTCCATTCTGCATCGTATACCGGGGTTCGATAGGTCTCTTTCTCGAAGCGTTACGTTAGGCGGACTAATGACCAACATGACTGTCCGTGGGTAGATACCGGTTCTCCGCGCGGTCGGCCTGAGTTCTCGTCGAGAACGCAGTGTATAGACCGAGAAAGAAAGAGAAACAGTCAGACGATAAAGACAGAACCAGTGAAGAAGGTGCTCTCTGAGGAGTCAACCAGAAGAAGAAGAAGAAGAAGAAGCAGCGTGCGCCGAGCACGAGAGAGATCCTTACACTGAACGAACGAATGCACTGCGCACGGTTGCAAAGCGCGAGAGATTTCACGATGAGGGCGCCACTTTCCCGACGCCCCTTCGACGCTTTTTCACGTATTCATGACTGTGAGCCTCCGTTACTTAATAGTATAACAACTTGTGGTATAATTAATACGATAATTATCATTCTATAATAATAAAATGCGGAGATTATTAAAAAATTATATAAATTTTGTTTAACTGTTTAAGGGTAATTCATTTTTTTAAATTAAATTTTACTAATGATTGTGAGAGAATATATTAGACATTTTGCAAAATAATAATCCAATATATTACAAAATTCTTTTTTTTTTTGCAATTGCAAAGGGAATTAATTTTTTAGGAATTTTTGCTAATAATTGCGAGAAAATGGAATACGTACGACATTTTGCAAAATAATAATCCAATATATTACAAAATTCTTTTTTTTTGGCAATTACAAACGGAATAAATTTTTTATTAATTTTTACTAATAATTGTAAGAAAATGAATATGTACGACATTTTACAAAATAATATTCCAATATATTACAAAATTCTTTTCTTTCTTTTGCAATTGCAAAGGGAATTAATTTTTTAGGAATTTTTGCTAATAATTGTGAGAAAATGGAATACGTACGACATTTTGCAAAATAATAATCCAATATATTACAAAATTCTTTTTTTTGGCAATTACAAACGGAATAAATTTTTTATTAATTTTTACTAATAATTGTAAGAAAATGAATATGTACGACATTTTGCAAAATAATAAGCCAATATATTACAAAATTCTTTTTTTTGGCAATTACAAACGGAATAAATTTTTTATTAATTTTTACTAATAATTGTAAGAAAATGAATATGTACGACATTTTACAAAATAATATTCCAATATATTACAAAATTCTTTTTTTTTTGCAATTGCAAAGGGAATTAATTTTTTAGAAATTTTTGCTAATAATTGTGAGAAAATGAAATATGTACGAAATTTTGCAAAATAATAATCCAATATATTACAAAATTCTTTTTTTTGTTTAGCGATTACAAACGAAATAAATTTTTTATTTATTTTTACTAATAATTGCGAGAAAATGGAATATGTTCGATTTTGTAATAAATGATATTCCAATATATTGCAAAATTAATTTTATTTCGGCAATTACAAAGGGTATTAATTTTTAATTAAATTTCGCTAATTTTAAGAAAATGAATATTTACGAAATTCTACAAAATAATATTCCAATATTCATGTTTTTTAAAATCAGTTATAAAAAAATGCAAGATTGTTTTTGAGATAAATATTGCAAATGCTTAATTGAGGAAATGATAAATGTTAAATAATTTATTCGATAAATATTTACAAAATTACATAACACAGAGTTACTTTAGCCCTTACGTGTAATATTCTCCTCATTTTTCTTTTCATTCTTTGTGAATAACTCGGGGGCATGAAGAAAAATAGATGTAACGTCGTCGCTTTTTAAACGTATTGCCTAGGGAAAGAGAGTTTGTTGGCCGGGTTATAGCAGTAATAGTCGGTGGCTCGCGGGCCGGAAATGGAGAGTGCCGCGATCGTAATTCAACGAAGCACTCACGCTTTTAAAAGCCTATTCCAAAGACGACTACGACGAAAAGAAAACGACGTTTCGTGTGCGCGACGTCAATGGCATCTACGTTCGTCGTCGCGCGTATATTATTTCTACGTGTTCGCGCGCCACGAGCTTTTTATCGAACATGCTACGGGCGAATACTGTAATCGTTGGCGACGAAACCACGCGAGAATTTTCACTCGACGGTGCTGCATGTGAAACTCGTAAACGCTTCACGATGACTCTTCTGATCTTCGATGTTACTTTGACTTTCTGCTTATAAATGCCTCTCCTCGCTCACTAAGTGAAATCAGCAATAATTAATCTCGGAAGGATTTAATACTGCGTTCCGTTCTGTGCGAGACACTTTGGAAATTCCTTTGATCCATTATGCAAGGAAAACTACTTTGAATTCCTCTTGTTATAACATTTTTCGAAATTACGAAAATATTTTTTAATTACAATTGATTTTTTAAAATCCTAATTTGCATACAATTTTATTTTTTTTTTCGAAGAATTTTTATTGCGGTTTATTGATTTACATATTTTTTAAAATTAGAATTGAATTTTTTTAAATCCTAATTTGCATACAATTTTATTTTTTTTTTCGAAGAATTTTTATTGCGGTTTATTGATTTACATATTTTTTAAAATTAGAATTGAATTTTTTTAAATCCTACTTTGCATACAATTTTTTTTTTTTTTTTTCGAAGGCTTTTTATTGCGGTTTATTGATTTATATATTTTTGAGAATTATAATTAAATTTTTTTAAACGCCAATTTGCATACAATTTTATTTTTTTTTTTCGAAGTGTTTTTATTGCGGTTTATTGATTTATATATTTTTGAGAATTATAATTCATTTTTTTTAAACGCCAATTTGCATACAATTTTATTTTTTTTTTTTCGAAGGTTTTTTATTGCGGTTTATTGATTTATATATTTTTGAGAATTATAATTAAATTTTTTTAAATTCCAATTTGCATACAATTAATTTTTTTTTTTCAAAGAATTTTTATTGCGGTTTATTGATTTACATATTTTTGAGAATTATAATTGAATTTTTTTACATCCCAATTTGCATACAATTTTATTTATTTTTTTCGAAGTGTTTTTATTGCGATTTATTGATTTACATATTTTTGCGAATTATAATTTAATTTTTTTAAACGCCAATTTGCGTACAATTTTATCAATTTTTTTCGAAGCGTTTTTATTACGATTTATTGATTTATATATTTTTGAGAATTATTATTAAATTTTTTTAAACGCCAATTTGCGTACAATTTTTTTTTTTTTTTCGACGTGTTTTTATTGCGGTTTATTAATTTATATATTTTTGAGAATTATAATTAAATTTTTTTAAACGCCAATTTGCATACAATTTTATTTATTTTTTTCGAAGGGTTTTTATTGCGGTTTATTGATTTATATATTTTTGAGAATTACAATTAAATTTTTTTAAACGCCAATTTGCATACAATTTTATTTATTTTTTTCAAAGTGTTTTTATTGCGGTTTATTGATTTATATATTTTTGCGAATTATAATTAAATTTTTTTAAACACCAATTTGCGTATAATTTTATTTATTTTTTTCGAAGTGTTTTTATTGCGGTTTATTGATTTATATATTTTTGAGAATTATAATTATATTTTTTTAAATGCCAATTTGCATACAATTTTATTTATTTTTTTCAAAGTGTTTTTATTGCGGTTTATTGATTTATATATTTTTGAGAATTATAATTCAATTTTTTCAAACGCCAATTTGCATACAATTTTATTTATTTTTTCGAACGGTTTTTATTGCGATTTAATGATTTATATATTTTTGAGAATTATAATTAAATTTTTTTAAACGCCAGTTTGCGTACAATTTTATTTATTTTTTTCGAAAAATTTTTATTGCGGTTTATTGATTTATATATTTTTGAGAATTATAATTAAATTTTTTTAAATGCCAATTTGCATACAATTTTATTTATTTTTTTCGAAGGGTTTTTATTGCGGTTTATTGATTTATATATTTTTGAGAATTATAATTAAATTTTTTTAAACGCCAATTTGCGTACAATTTTATTTACTTTCTTCGAAATGTTTTTATTGCGGTTTATTAATTTATATATTTTTGAAAATTATAATTGTATTTTTTAAATTCTGATTTACAGGTAACTTTATATATTTTTTTAATTCTAATTTGATATTGCGGTTTATTGATTGATGATGTTTTACATTTGAGCAACGAATTTGGTTAAATTTGTGAGCGGATGAGAAAAAACACTATCTTTGAGCTAATTTATTCGTTATGGTCGAGTGGCAATCGCGTTGCAAAGACTCAAGTCTCACAGACACGTACTATACGCAGGCAAGGGTTAGAAAGAGGCTGTAATAAGTTTTGCGTTACTCAGAAATTGCTTCGTTATTACGAAGCAATTTTGTGCCTTGTTGTATACGAATCCTATGTAATTTTCCATATTTTTATTCATCTTGTAATAAATTAATAATAATGAGAGTCCTGAAATGCTATTCAACCTGTAAATTCATTTTCTCATATATGTCAATTACGCTCAATAAATATTTTTTTCTAATGTTTCGTACATATAGTGTTAAATTTCAACATAAAAAAAAAATCTTCGACAAGAAAATTCCTGAGCCATTAGCAAGAATAATACACCAATAATTACTAATATTGCTGGCAATCGTCGTAATTTGTGGATATTTTCATTTATCATTTTAAAAAAATGTTAATAGTCCTAAAAATTATTTAAAATGACAGCCGGATGCAATTATTTTAATAGTTACATTAACCAACTAATAATTATAAATAATTAATATTGCTTCAAATAAGAAGGAAATTAATTTATAAAACAATGCTATTATTTAAATACATCAAACAAATGTATTTATTTTTCACTTAACATTTTATCGTCTCAAAAACCATTTAGAGAATAACAAATAATTAATAACTGCAATTAAAATCGCTTACATTAATAAAAGAGCGAACGTAATTATATAAAAAGTGAAAAAAAAAATTCTCATCCCTTAATAATAGTCACTCCGATTCTTCGGATAAAAAAAAATCCCCATACATATTTTCAGCCCGAACTTCCTGCAAGAATAAAAATTCACACCATATCCGAGTTCCTGAAATAAAAAATCCATCGCATGTTTCACATCTCGTCTGTCACCATCCAAATAACCCCATAAATAATTTCTTCACCTAAAAAAAAAATTCTCCACATCCAAATACCTGAAAAAAACTGTATCTTATGTTCCAAATCTCGACAAATTCTCTCAATAAATGCCATGACGCAAAAAAAAAGATATATTTCTCTACCCCACATAGCGAAAATAATCCCGTTTTCCCCCATTACCCGCGTTACTCGGAAGCGTGTTGTTAAACCTGTGAATTCGTTTTCTCGCTTGTGGGAAGTATCGTCGGCTGGAACGTGGAATGAAAAAAAAAGGTTGAAAAAAAAAGAAAGAAAGAAAGAAAGAAAAAAAGTGGGGGGTGGTTCGTTGGCGAACGATCACGCGAAAGAGGTAAACGCCGTAGTGATCGTTCTCGGCTTACTGCGAAGCCCGGAGCCTCGACTATACTCGCAGAGAGCCACACAACGACCAGACGATCTCGCGTTTCCCTCGTCGTCTCGTCTCTTCTCTTCTCTTCTCTTCTCTTATGCTCTGCTGCAACGCTTATACCTTCGTATACTTACTGCATAGAGAGAACCGAACGCAAAACGTGAAAGAACAGAGAACGATCTCTCCCCCGTGCGAACCCTCGCCGTCCACTCGGCGTAATAGACGAACCGAAGGCGGCACGGTAAGAGAGAAGCCCGTCGTCGTGGGGATCGCGCCAGAGCCGGGCCGGGAGTAGGGGAATCCCCCCATCGCACAGTCTCGTGCCTTTCCGCTTATCCTCGGCTCCGTTCGACACCCTCTTTCCGAACTGTGGGGGCCCCAGACGCGACAGAGTCGAGCGCGACACTCCACTCGTCCGACAGACGCGTCCGCGACTCCGACTAGGAAGGTAGTGTGTTTCTCGTGTGGCCATCGTTCACGTGTATTACTAAACGAAAGAGACTATCGAAAAGAAAAAAAGTATACACACACATAAGGGACATAAGTGGAGAGTTAACGAATTTTTTGTCCCTTAAAAATTCGCACTTACATATGGATTAAATGGATTAAATGGATTAAATGGATTAATGCGAAACAAAAATCTTTCGGATTTAAAGTGTGAAAATATTGGTTTTTTTTGTTACTGTGATTCGACGATAAGTGTATTATAGTTGGAGAAATATCGAAGGATATTTTGTACTACGTGGATATTTTTGGTGTGACATTGAGATTGTGTGTGCTTTTTTTTTTTTGCGGGGTTTATGAGGTTGATAGATACAAGTGGAATATTTGAGGAAGTTAGGTGCGAATTCTACGAGGGTCATGCGAAACCGGCGATTGATGAATTCATTGTCCCCGCATCCAGGATAAATACGCCGATTATTGGCTACAATCATTAAGCACGACGATATTTTTTCGTTTTTTCTGTTTTTTCGTTGTATTCGGAAGTAAATTTGAGGATTTGTGGAGTTTTTTTTTCGAATTTGTACCGGAAATGCGAAAAGCAGGATATTGCTATTCACTGGTTTTTATTGGTGAGATACAGAGCGATTGGATTTACTTAAATTTGGACCAATGAAAGGCGAGACGTCGAGGAGTTGCCCGTCGTTCGGTGAGCGAAACACGCGGCTCGACGGCAAAATATTATTCGGCGTCCCGGCGGTTGACGAGGACGAACAATATCGTAAATACGAACAATTCGTCACGATCCTCGACGCTAAGAGTTCACCCAATTTTTCGCAAATTCGTGGATGAATTTTTTATTTTCTTGAATTAAAAAAAAAAACGAAATACGATATTCGTCGTATAAAAAGTGTTTGCGACGTTATCAGCAGGTGCAAGTTAATCAGGATCGCTACTCGAGACGTCGAACATACCTTGCGAGTCTCTAGGTCCGGAAGTGCATCCTCGTGCGCGTCTAATAACCGGAAGTCAGTCGTAATCACGATTTCAACGTACCGCGTACATATATCGTACGCTTATTTTGTTCTGTGTGTGCCAACTGTTTGTTCCGACTGAGGATTATCAAGGAACGAACGTATTTTCGGTGTTGTATGGTTTAATTATTGTTTTTCTACGTGACAACGTGATTTTTAAAAAATTTGCTTGTTTTTTATTTATTCATGAGTGAATTTTTCGGCGGATGATAATAAAAGTGTCGAAAGTGTGGATGTGGCCGTTTTGCAGTGGTGCTGGAAGGTGGTGGACGAGTAATTATACTACGATCAACGATTTTTTGGTGACGCGAGTGGTGCGCGGGTTTATATCAACGGGCCCCTTAAAGGCGGTCCTACTCGTCGTTATTATTACGATGGTTTCCCCGTCTTTCGTGACCCTTGTGTTCCTCGTGTGCCTACAAACGGTTCTACTATCCACAGTCAGCAACTGTGCGAAAACTATCAGCATGTATTGGAACACGACGAATTCGATGTAAGTGTCACAACAAAAACTACGTTTAGTGAAAAAAAGATCATAGTTTGTGTAAAAAACCACGTTTTTTCGGTATATGTGGCAGAAAGTTTCGGATAATCTGCCTAAACCGAATGGTAATACTTTTGCCTCTCAGATTTTCGAAATCTTGAGAATCCAGTAAAAATTATGTATTTTAACAATTCTGCAAAACTCGAAAATGGAGAAAAAATGATGTATAATGGAAAAAAATACACAGTTTTCCAGCGTATTTGGTAGAAAGTTTCGGATATCCTTCCTAAACAAAATGATAATAACGCGTTACCGCAGATTTTAGAAATTTTCAGTTTTTAGTGAAAATTACGTTTTTTCACAAAATTGAAAAATTCGTAAAAATTGGGAAATGTGATGGACGCGTGACCGTCGGTGGATTTGATGACCGGAAATGCAAGTTCGGTGGATTAATGTAGAATTCACAGTTGCGAGGATATAAATTATGTAATAGATTCGGTAATGTGAAGTGGCTTCGTGTTAGTTAAAAGATAGGCAGACAATTGTGTAGTTTGAGTCACGTTATAGTGTAGACAGAGTCGCGGTGAGTTCGATGCCAGGATCGGCGAGGTGCGCCGCAATGTCTACAGGTAGATTGAACTCACTAGCAAGATATCGTCGCGTGATAAGAGAAAATAAAATATTTACCGCAAACTTCAAAATTTCAATAAATTCCAACGAATTTGAGAAAAAATCATGAAAAATACCGAGCAAAGGTGCTGATGCTGAAGAACTGCATGCAACCCTTCCTGCCAGTTGCCGTCGGATCGAAATTCTCGACCGCGCGCTGACTTTCGCTCCCTTCAACAAGAACGAACTTTCTCACGAGAAAAATTCAAAACACTAGAAAAAAATTTATATTTTTTATACACAAAAATTATTCACATAATTTTACAAAATTTGTCTACGATATTATACAGTGAAAGTGAAAAAAAATTTCAGAGTTTTGAAAATAAAATGAATACATATAAAAATATCGAACAATTTTTATATTTATTGTGATTTTACAATATTGCACGATATAAATAACAATTTTTTTCACTGCAATAATCGTTGAAATCATAACGTTATCAAAGTATATTTAGAAATTTTTCAAAAATCTTACCAAAATTGTGCATTTTATAAATACTTCGAACCGAGCGTAAATTTTTATTCAAATTTCCTACGAATTTTTTAAACTAAAATTCGATAAAAAATAACACAATTCGAAAGATTGAAAGATAAAAAATACGGCAAGTTTCAATATCAAAATTTACTTACGTTATTTGCGATAAATATAATTTCTTTGCGTTAAATCTAATTTAATGCAATTATCGCGAGTGAGGAATTCTGTTTCAAGGTCGGTCGTCGAACCTCTCGCAGAATATAATCTAATCTAAAGCTTTTCGTTGAACCGACGATGAGAATAGTAAAAAAAAAAAAAAAATAACATGGTTTTATAGTTTAGAGCTATATTATCGAGGCCGTCGATCCGTGAATCGTGAACGATCGTCGGATTTTACGATTCTTCGGCATTTTCATCCTTTTAGCAAAGAGCTTTTGTGTATGCGTATTATACGTGTGGTGTACTAAATCCCTTGCGTACGGTGCGAGCGTTCGCCTATAGGTATTTATTGTAAATTCAGCGCTCGCTTCACGATTGATGTAAATCGCTCTCGCGTATAAAGACGATTTCGTGACGCACATACCAAAGTGTCGGAACTCCCCACTTTGGACATAACAAACGCAAAACGTTCATCTCTCTACAAAGTTCTCGCTCGTGACAAAGGAATAGAAATCAGCTGCTGTCGGAGAGTTGATAGATTCACGAGTGTATTTATAGACGAGACAGGAGAGACTTTTTCCGAATGCGAGACGTACGACGTGTTCGGACAATCTCACCCGGTCAGAATCACTTTGCAAAATTTGAGACTCCTTTTTCTCACCGGTTACCAAACGGCAACTTCCTAGAAATTTATGCGACTCACGAACGGCAACCAAACAGATACATCGGCTAACGAATAAATTCCATTTTATTCACTATCAATTTAACACAAATCAGCATTAACTCTTTTTCGCAGCATCAAAAAAGGGATTTAAACGAAAAAAAAGGAAGAAATTTTATGTAACTGTAAAAATGAAATGATGTTATTTGTATTTTTGTTTTGAATTGACATTTTATTCACTATCGATTTAATACAAATCAACATTAACTCTTTTTCGCAGCATCAAAAAAGGGATTTAAACGAAAAAAAAGAAGTCATTTTATGGAGCTATGAAAAAGAAATAATGTTATTTGTATTTTGGTTTTGAATTGACATTTTATTCACTATCGATTTAACACAAATCAGCATTAAGTCTTTTTCGCAGTATCAAAAAAGGGATGTAAATTTAAAAAAAAGAAGAAATTTTATGCAGCTATGAAAAAGAAATAATGTTATTTATATTTTGGTTTTGAATTGAAATTTTATTCACTATCAATTTGACACAAATCAGCATTAACTCTTTTTCGCAGCATCAAAAAAGGGATTTAAACGAAAAAAAAGAAGTCATTTTATGTAACTATAAAAAAGAAATAATGTTATTTGTATTTTTGTTTTGAATTGACATTTTATTCACTATCAATTTAACACAAATCAGCATTAACTCTTTTTCGCAGCATCAAAAAAGGGATTTAAACGAAAAAAAAGGAAGAAATTTTATGTAACTGTAAAAAAGAAATAATGTTATTTGTATTTTTGTTTTGAATTGAAATTTTATTCACTATCAATTTAATACAAATCAGCATTAAGTCTTCTTCGCAGCATCAAAAAAACGATGTAAATTTAAAAAAGAAGAAATTTTCTGCAGCTATGAAAAAGAAATAATGTTATTTGTATTTTTGTTTTGAATTGACATTTTATTCACTATCAATTTAATACAAATCGGCATTAACTCTTCTTCGCAGCATCAAAAAAGGGATTTAAACGAAAAAAAAGAAGTCATTTTATGTAACTGTAAAAAAGAAATAATGTTATTTGTATTTTTGTTTTGAATTGACATTTTATTCACTATCAATTTAACACAAATTAACATTAACTCTTTTTCGCAGCATCAAAAAAGGAATCTAAACGAAAAGAAAGGAAGAAATTTTATGTAACTGTAAAAAAGAAATAATGTTATTTGTATTTTTGTTTTGAATTGACATTTTATTCACTATCAATTCAATACAAATCGGCATTAATTCTTCTTTGCAGCATCAAAAAAGGGATGTAAACAAAAAAGGACGAAATTTTATGTAGCTATAAAAAAAGTAATGTTATTTATATTTTGGTTTTGAATTTCTAGTAAGAAATATTGGTGGAATGTAATTTAGATAATTAAAAATTCGATCGATTTTGTGGAGAAAAAGCAGAGATTAATGAATTTCTGCACTAGAATCTTTCTCCAATTGAAATACAATTTTCTGCTTGCAGTCCACGAATAGCAAAAAATTTTTTTAATTCTTAGCCTGTGATTATAACAACGAAAACTTGATACAATTCCTGCAGCTTCTGTGAATTGCAAGTTCCAGCAAATGTTCCAAGTATAACTCTCAGAAATTTCATTAATTTTATGCAAACCATTCAGAAATTAATTTGACAGATATTTAGCTAAATACAATATAAATATTGTCACCACAAAAAATGTCAGAAAAAATAAATGATCGTCCATCTTCGGTCCGATGTTTATTCATTCACTAGAGATTCTTTCTCCAATTACTAAAAATAAAAATAACATTTTCATCCGCTAAATTCATCCACTGCATTAATTGCAGAAATCTTACAGTTTTTTTTTTACTACCTCTCTATGCTTTAGAAAACGCTTCATTACGCAATTGTATAAACATTTCCCACCGTATAAACATTAATTAATCGAATAAACATTTATTATTCAAACTCCCGACGAATTCCACAAAGAAAAGAAAAAAAAAAAAAAGAAATCGCTCAAAAAAAAAAATAACTTTGATGATTCACACCATAAACGAAGGTCTCCCAGATTTCTGTATCTCATGAAGAACCGATCGACCGTCCATCTTCAAACTCCCGACGAATTCCACAAAGAAAAAAAAAAAAAAAAAAAATGGCTCAAAAAAAAAAATAACTTTGATGATTCACACCATAAACGAAGGTCGCAGATTTCTGTATCTCATGAAGAACCGATCGACCGTCCATCTTCGGTTAGAGCGCGTTTATCCCAAGTGCCGGTGCGAGTGCACACACATTAAAAAAAAAAAAAAAAAAAAAAAAACAAAGAAAGAAAAGAAAGAAAAAAAAAAGTGTAAAGGGTGAAAAATAAAGAAAGAACGACTACGGCACGTAGACATTTACGAGTACGCAGGCAGCATTTTAATACGTCCTTGAACCTCCGAACCTATAGGTAGTTCTGTAGTGTATAGAAGTAAGTAACCTGGCCGACACGAGAGGGATAAAGAAACTACGATCAGCTCTTCGCAGAGAGGAACTGCTGCTGCTCCTGCTGCTGTTGCTGCAGCTAGCAAAGCACCAAGTGTACATAGAGCCTCTCCTCGCTCTTCCATGACTGGAGAAGTACTGTGTGTGTCTTCTGTTCCGTCGACTAACCGATTCCGTCGACTCTGCGCTAGCATATACCTATAAACGACTATACACATAAACGAAGTCGCCTTTTGCCCTTCTCTTTCTCAACAACGTACACGGACGACTTCGAATCCGCATATTCCTATACGATTTCGTAGGTATTCGACGTAGACCGAAGAAGAGAGGGAGAAGAACGACAGGACAGAAATCCGAGAGGACAAACTGCAGCTAGTTGAAGTTGACTTTTGAAAAATTCACAAATACCTTGAAACTTTTGTCCTGAACTCTCGTACCGAGAAATTCATAGTACGTTTAGTATTTATGTCCAGAAGGTACAAGAAAAGAAACGAAGAATGGGTCAGGCATTTTCATTCTTCTTCATGCAGATTCTTCTTCTATTACATTCATTGGTTTTCAAGCTTTGAAATATATTTCCGGATACGAATAGGTTTTTTTTTTTTTTTTTTTTTAAGCTACTGCAACTGACAGGTTGGAAAAAATTCAGATGGCAATTTGCCTAAAATCTAATATGGAAATATGATATAATTAGATTTTTGTACAAAATCTCTAGCAGGTTAAATTATTTTGAAAAATAGAAACGAACGTATTATTTATTATTGAGATATTTTGACAAATTTCTCTAAACATAAACTAGATCTAAAAAATAAATTGAACTGCGTGGAAATTAAAAAACAAAGTATTATTTTTAATTTTTAATTTATTATTTATAAATTATATATATTATGATTTATTTTCGAATATCTTTCTAGTAAAAAGAAATGATATTTTGACATAAACTAGATCTAAAAAAAATTAAATTGAACTGCGTGGAAATTGAAAAACAAAGTATTATTTTTAATCTCGAATTTATTATTTATAAATTATATGTATTATTATTTATTTTCGAATATCTTTCTAGTAAAAAGAAATGATATTTTGACATAAACTAGATCTAAAAAAAATTAAATTGAATTGCGTGGAAATTAAAAAAAAAAGTATTATTTTTAATCTCGAATTTATTATTTAGAAATTATATATATTATGATTTATTTTCGAATATCTTTCTAGTAAAAAAAATCATATTTTAACATAAACTAAATCTAAAAAAAAATTAAATTGAACTGTGTGGAAATTGAAAAACAAAGTATTATTTTTAATCTCGAGTTTATTATTTATAAATTATATATATTACGATTTATTTTCGAAAATCTTTCTAATAAAAAGAAATGATATTTTAACATAAACTAGATCTAAAAAAAATTAAATTGAACTGCGTGGAAATTTAAAAAAAAAAGTATTATTTTCAATCTCGAATTTATTATTTATAAATTATATATATTATGATTTATTTTCGAATATCTTTCTAGTAAAAAGAAATGATATTTTGACATAAACTAGATCTAAAAAAAATTAAATTGAATTGCGTGGAAATTAAAAAAAAAGTATTATTTTCAATTTCGAATTCATTATTTATAAATTATATATATTATGATTTATTTTCGAATATCTTTCTAGTAAAAAAAATGATATTTTGACATAAACTAGATCTAAAAAAAATTAAATTGAACTGCGTGGAAATTTAAGAAAAAGTATTATTTCCAATTTCGAATTTATTATTTATAAATTATATATATTATGATTTATTTTCGAATATCTTTCTAGTAAAAAGAAATGATATTTTGACATAAACTAAATCTAAAAAAAATTAAATTGAACTGCGTGGAAATTGAAAAACAAAGTATTATTTTTAATCGCGAATTTATTATTTATAAATTATGTATATTATGATTTATTTTCGAATATCTTTCTAGTAAAAAGAAATGATATTTTGACATAAACTAGATCTAAAAAAATTAAATTGAACTGCGTGGAAATTGAAAAACAAAGTATTATTTTTAATCTAGAATTTATTATTTATAAATTATATATATTATGATTTATTTTCGAATATCTTTCTAGTAAAAAGAAATGATATTTTGACATAAACTAGATCTAAAAAAAATTAAATTGAACTGCGTGGAAATTGAAAAACAAAGTATTATTTTCAATTTCGAATTTATTATTTATAAATTATATATATTATGATTTATTTTCGAATATCTTTCTAGTAAAAAGAAATGATATTTTGACATAAACTAGATCTAAAAAAAATTAAATTGAACTGCGTGGAAATTTAAAAAAAAAGTATTATTTTTAATCTAGAATTTATTATTTATAAATTATATATATTATTATTTATTTTCGAATATCTTTCAAGTAAAAAGAAATGATATTTTGACATAAACTAGATCTAAAAAAAATTAAATTGAACTGCGTGGAAATTGAAAAACAAAGTATTATTTTCAATTTCGAATTTATTATTTATAAATTATATATATTATGATTTATTTTCGAATATCTTTCTAGTAAAAAGAAATGATATTTTGACATAAACTAGATCTAAAAAAAATTAAATTGAACTGCGTGGAAATTGAAAAACAAAGTATTATTTTCAATTTCGAATTTATTATTTATAAATTATATATATTATGATTTATTTTCGAATATCTTTCTAGTAAAAAGAAATGATATTTTGACATAAACTAGATCTAAAAAAAATTAAATTGAACTGCGTGGAAATTGAAAAACAAAGTATTATTTTCAATTTCGAATTTATTATTTATAAATTATATATATTAAGAAATTATATATAAAAAGAAATGATATTTTGACATAAACTAGATCTAAAAAAAATTAAATTGAACTGCGTGGAAATTTAAAAAAAAGTATTATTTTCAATTTCGAATTGATTATTTATAAATTATATATATTATGATTTATTTTCGAATATCTTTCTAGTAAAAAAAAATGATATTTTGACATAAACTAGATCTAAAAAAAATTAAATTGAACTGCGTGGTAATTGAAAAACACAGTATTATTTTTAATTTCGAATTTATTATTTATAAATTATATATATCATGATTTATTTTCGAATATCTTTCAGGTAAAAAGAAATGATATTTTGACATAAACTAGATCTAAAAAAAATTAAATTGAACTGCGTGGAAATTGAAAAACAAAGTATTATTTTTAATCTCGAATTTATTATTTATAAATTATATATATTACGATTTATTTTCGAATATCTTTCTAGTAAAAAGAAATGATATTTTGACATAAACTAGATCTAAAAAAAATTAAATTGAACTGCGTGGAAATTGAAAAACAAAGTATTATTTTCAATTTCGAATTTATTATTTATAAATTATATATATTATAATTTATTTTCGAATATCTTTGGAAAGAATGAATGAAGAAAGAATGAAGAAAAATGATATTTTTCCATGGCACATGTGAAGATATTTAAAGAATACGAAATTTTGTGGTGAAGAAAAATTGGTAACTTGTAACAACGTTGAATTACACTTCCTGTAGTCGTTGAACGTGTTTGACTTGTAAAAAAGTGCGTCACGGTAAGAGTCAAGTTTGCGAGATGAAGTTCTGCACGGTTGTTTGTTTCTATCGTTTCTTTCCCTTCGGTAATCGGCGTCGAGACGCCGGCGAGCCGTCAAGTCCGAGCGAAGCCGAGTCTCCCGCGGGAACCGGAAATTACGGGAACGTCGTAACGGCGCGCCGCTCGTTCACGCCCACGCCGCACGCACGTGCACTTTCTCGCGCCCTACGGTTATATGCACTTTTGCATTATCCGACCGACCAGTCTCGCAATGTCGTGGCTTTTATTTTTGGTGCTTCGCAATAATTCACACAGTTCACGATTCCGCGAAATTTTCGTTCATTCATTTCGACTTTTCGTGCCACTTAGTAGCGAGTTCATAAAATTACGCATTTTCAAGAAGCAAACATAAAAAAAAAATAATGCAAAGCAGAACCTTGCACATTGCTTCCTCATTATATTTCGCTTTTTACAAAGCAACCTCTAAGAAGAAGTATGGGAATTGATTTTGGCTTCCTCATAGAGGAAGCTTTGTAAAAAGCCAAATATAATGAGGAAGCAATGTGCAAGGTTCTGCTTTGCATCCTTGTTTTAAATAAATATAAATAAGCGCACACTCCCGCTTTGTGAAAATATAATAAGGCCAAACGCTCCAGAAACTCCCTCGAATACTCTATCTTCTCTGTTTTTTTTTTGTAGAACACGATAGAAATCGGTGGTTTCCGAAATTTCATTGGGAAGCAAGGATATGGCTAGTTTATACGACATAAATCGCTACTTTTCGCAATATAGACTGTACAACATCGCTATGAAAAAAATTCGAGTCGTCATAGAATTCGAACCGCTCTGCCGATTTATCTAAAATTTGTGTCCGACATTTGTTTCATGATAGTCGATGTGCCGACAAAATTAGAACCCAGTATCTCGTCTTTTCCACGATCCAGCGCGAGACCGAGATTTTCAACAAAATTAAAAATGCCATAAAATTTGAACGGCTTAACAGATCTGCGTCAAATTTGTACTCGAACCTTGGTTCATGGTTGTCCATATGTGAACCAAATTTGAGATAATTCTGCAAAAAATTAAGAAATTTTTTTTTTTCGTCGCGGCATTTTTTTATTTTTCATGCAGAAAAATCGAGATTAACCGACATAATGACCATTTACTTGACAAAATTCATCACTGATAATCAATAAACGTGATGTCACGTTGAAAATTGCAGTCGGATAGCTCAGAATTTACAGGAGTTGAATTACTTACAGACATTATAAAAAAAATTGAAATTGCAATAACATTAGAACTGCTTTACCGATTTCCGCCAAATTTGGTAGAGATCATGATTCGATAGTAGTCCGTTTACGTACAAAATTTCAGCCCGATATCTCTTAATTTGCGGAAGTTGTAGCGTGAAAACGATTTTTTCAAAAATTTAAAAGTGTTGTGGAATCTGAATTTTCCAACCGATTCGCTCCATCTACAATCCCAAACGTTGTTCTATGATAGCCTACTCGCGTGCCAAATGTGAAGAACATCCAATGAAAATTACGACAGTTATCGCGCGACCAATGAAATCTGCACATACGCACACACACACACACATACAGACATTTCGTAAAAACGACTTTTCTCCACGTTTTATGACTTTCTGAGTGCACTGACATAAAAATCTCGAAAAAAAAAATTTTCACGAAAACAAAAAGCTTCCTCTATGAGGAAGCAAAAAAACTGTCACATTTTCTGTAAACAGTTAATATTAATTATTATTTGGTCCATTACTCGGCCATTTGCTATTGTAATACATTTTTTCTGTGACGAAACGAATATTTATAGTGTAGTTTCTTCCTATTCTGTTTGTTACAGCAAAAATTTTAATAAAATTACGCATTTTCAAGAAGTAAATATTTAAAAAAAAACATCTGTCACATTTTCTGTAAACAGTTCATATTAATTATTGTTTGGTCCATTACTCGGCCATTTGCTATTGTAATACATTTTTTCTGTGACGAAACGAATATATTTTGTAGTTTCTTCCTATTCTGTTTGTTACAGCAAAAATTTTAATAAAATTACGCATTTTCAAGAAGTAAATATTAAAAAAAAAAACATCTGTCACATTTTCTGTAAACAGTTAATATTAATTATTGTTTGGTCCATTACTCGGCCATTTGCTATTTTAATACATTTTTTCTGTAACGAAACGAATATTTATATTGTAGTTTCTTCCTATTCTGTTTGTTACAGCAAAAATTTTAATAAAATTACGCAATTTCAAGAAGTAAATATTTAAAAAAAACATCTGTCACATTTTCTGTAAACAGTTAATATTAATTATTGTTTGGTCCATTACTCGGCCATTTGCTATTGTAATACATTTTTTCTGTGACGAAACGAATATTTATAGTGTAGTTTCTTCCTATTCTGTTTGTTACAGCAAAAATTTTAATAAAATTACGCATTTTCAAGAAGTAAATATTAAAAAAAAAAACATCTGTCACATTTTCTGTAAACAGTTAATATTAATTATTGTTTGGTCCATTACTCGGCCATTTGCTATTGTAATACATTTTTTCTGTGACGAAACGAATATTTATAGTGTAGTTTCTTCCTATTCTGTTTGTTACAGCAAAAATTTTAATAAAATTACGCATTTTCAAGAAGTAAATATTTAAAAAAAAACATCTGTCACATTTTCTGTAAACAGTTAATATTAATTATTGTTTGGTCCATTACTCGGCCATTTGCTATTGTGATACATTTTTTCTGTGACGAAACGAATATTTATATTGTAGTTTCTTCCTATTCTGTTTGTTACAGCAAAAATTTTAATAAAATTACGCATTTTCAAGAAGTAAATATTTAAAAAAAAACATCTGTCACATTTTCTGTAAACAGTTAATATTAATTATTGTTTGGTCCATTACTCGGCCATTTGCTATTGTAATACATTTTTTCTGTGACGAAACGAATATATATTGTAGTTTCTTCCTATTCTGTTCGTTACAGCAAAAATGTTAATAAAATTCCGCGTTTTCAAGAAGCAACCATTTTTAAAAATACAGCTATCATATTTTCTATAATAGTGAGTCAATATTAATTATGGTTTGGTCTAATACTCGGCCGTTTGCTATTGTAATACATTTATTCTGTGACAAACAAAATAGGAAAAAATTACGATACATATGGGTCATTCCACGGGATTTCGCACAAAAAAAAACCCGACCGACTCCAATTTTCGCCTAATTTTTTTATATTGTTGACTATGTCAAACGGAGCATCTGTGAATTTTTTGAGAATTTTATTCTTATATTTCGACGAGCCATAAAATAAAAGGTGAAAAAAATGAAAAAAAAATCTGACGTCAAGTGGAATAATGATATCGACAAAAATAACTAGGTCAAAATTTTCGTAATTCAACACAGTTTACGGTAAAAATAATCAAAATAAAAAATAAACATAACTTCTATTTTATTTATGTCTTTTACCAAGAAAAGGTACCATTTCGCTAATTTGGCCCCCTCCGATTTCAATACAAAAAATCACGAATATACTACATGGAGTCCCAAACATTTTAAGTACAAGTCCAAGATGGAGAACGCATTTTACCCATTTTTAAAAAAATATTTCGGGTAATTGATTTTTTTGATTTTCTTCCAATCTTCTGCGTATTTTTTTACGTAATTGGTAATATTAAAAGGAGCTTATGTGATTTTTTTCATAATTTTATATGTAGATGTGTAGATGCAGAGCTATAAATTAACGAAGTTCATTTGTAATTAAAAATAATTTTGTCAATGTTCCAACAAAATGAGTCTACTTGTCTCTCTCGATTCAAAAATCGAGAGGCAAAATGCTAAAACATCTCATAAAATTTTTTTTGTAATTCGATATTTAAAAAAAATGTACATTCGAAAGTTAAAGTTGGACTAAAAGTCTCTCAGACTACCACTAAACAGTTGCCCCGTGAATTTACAAAAACCTTCCGGAAGTCGGTCCTCAAACCGAAAGCCCGTCACTTCAAAAAAATTCTCCACTCAACGTAAAAAAAAAAAAATCTCGTAACTTCAAGTGCAGCGTAACGTCAGCTCTCGGAAAAATTCTTCATCCCTAATTGAAAGAGCGTGCCGGCATATATTCCTTTGAGTCCTCGTATATCTCGGTGCTCGAGATCTCCGTACGCACAAAACCCGGAAAAATCCCAACTTCTTTTTTTTTTTTGCTGTCAGAAGCTAAAAAAAAAAAAAAAAAAAAAAAAGATTCTAATGCAAGATCCTAAGTAGGAGGAGCACACGAGTCGACTACATATATTAAGCCCATAGAATCGACCACCACAGTCAGAAAAGTCCTTCACGAGAGAAACTTGCCCTACGCACCGCAGCAGCTGTTTCCTGTCAGAAAAGCTTGAAAGTCGAGGGAAAAACGAGAAAAAGAACGAGAAGAAGAAGTTTCCTCGTAGTAGTAACACACACTTTTACCCCGAGGCATCAAACATCTCCCTCTTTCCCTCCTTTTCCTCGTTTACGCGGTTATATACCGACCACTTCGTCCCTACAAAATCCCGTGGCTTTCCCATCGCAGGACGAAAAAAAAAAAAAAAAAAAAACACACACACATTTGGTTAAAGTCCCGGGAATTCGTGTCGTGTCTAATTTTGTGTAACTACAGAGTAACGAACGAAGCGTTGAATGCCTAGGGGGAAACACTTGAAACGTCCTACACTCTATATATATATATATATATATGTGTGTGTATATTTATAATATATTCTGTAATACGCGATGTTCCAAAAGCTCGATGCACGCGAGCGCATAAAAAGTGCGATAACGCGATTCGCATCAGGAGCTCACGTTGAAGGGCGTTCAATGTATACACAAACTTAAGGAAAGGTCACGACCATACGCAACCCATAAAATATATCAAATCTTGTTGATCTTCTAGCCCCACAGTCAGGACGGGCCGATCGTCATCGTTTCGCTCCCCCAACTAAAACACTGACGCTGCTTTTACAGAGATATAGTTTTGTGTGTATGTATAAGCGTTATAACGACGCTTTAGTCGTAGGCACATAGTCCTATAGCATTCAGCATAAAAGCGTTCGAGCTCCGGTGAAGCCGTCCGACCGTAAAGATTTTGCGCTGAGGATAAAATTTTAAATTAAGATTTGGTTACAAACAACAATAAAGTATAGAGGGGGGAGGGCGAGAGGTTATAGAAGGACCGAACGTTACGAGAACCCCTCGGGGCCTTTCAGTGAACCCGCCTGTTGTATAATCGTGTATATCTGAATAATCCATGCGAGAGAGAAGTAATGAGCATCGCTACTATCGTTGATCTAGATATACTAATGACGTTAATAGCTATGTTTAATTATCTCGTCGGGAATAATTTATTCGAACCTGAGTGGAATACTTTATATATGTATTATATGTGTATATATATATATAGGTTAATAAAAAGCGCACTCTCGTGGAAAAATATTTCGTCACAGTTTTACGCTCATGTTTTTACGTAATTGACATGTTAAGGGAAAATTAATACATTTTTCGGGGATTGAAAATCAGATAACGAATTGGAAGCATTTTTTTTCTCGTTTTTTCTGAAATATGAATTTTTGTCAACTTTGTTTTTTATATTTTTTTACTTAGATTATTATACATTGTGAAAAAATCTTGGATTTTATTAGTTGCAAATATGTATCTTAATGGAAATGTCGACGATTAAATAACTTGACATTTTTTGGATTAATAAGAATATCATTCGTACTGAAATTTTTGGTAATTTACATCTCAGCAATTATTTTCATTAAATAGATTTTTTTTCATGTACTTTTAGGAAATATGCTTTATTTTTCGAAAATTATTAATTTTAGTAAAAAAATCTTTAATAAAATAAATTATTATTTTTTTGTAATTTAAAGAAATTTGACTTGATTTTCGAAAATTATTCATTTAGCTCGAAAAATCTTTGAAAAATAATTTGTTTTTCTTATAATTTTAAGAAATATGCCTTAATTTTCGAAAATTATTAACATTGCTCAAAAAATCTTTAAAAAAATAAATTTTCTTTTTTGCAATTTAAAAAAATATGCCTTAATTTTCGAAAATTATTAATATTGCTCATAAAATTTTTTTTCATAAATTTTCTTTTTTGTAATTTAAAGAAATATGCCGAAATTTTCGAAAATTATTAATATTGCTCAAAAAATCTTTAATAAAATAAATTTTCCTTTTTGTAATTTAAAGAAATATGCCTTAATTTTCGAGAATTATTAATATTGCTCAAAAAATCTTTAATAAAATAAATGTTCGTTTTTGTAATTAAAGAAATATGCCTTAATTTTCGAGAATTATTAATATTGCTCAAAAAATCTTTAAAAAAATAAATTTTCCTTTTTGTAATTTAAAGAAATATGCCTTAATTTTCGAGAATTATTAATATTGCTAAAAAAATCTTTAATAAAATAAATGTTCCTTTTTGTAATTTTAAGAAATATGCCTTAGTTTTCGAGAATTATTAATATTACTCAAAAATTTTTTTTAAAAATAAATTTTCTTCGTAATTTAAAGAAACATGCCTTAATTTTCGAGAATTATTAATATTGCTCAAAAAATCTTTAAAAAAAAAAAAAATTCTTTTTTGTAATCTAAAGAAACATGCCTTAATTTTCGAGAATTATTAATATTGCTCAAAAAATCATTAAAAAAAAAAAATTTTCTTTGCAATTCAAAGAAACATGCTTTAATTTTCGAGAATTATTAATATTGCTCAAAAAATCTTTAATAAAATAAATTTTCCTTTTTGTAATTTAAAGAAATATGCCTTAATTTTCGAGAATTATTAATATTGCTCAAAAAATCTTTAAAAAAATAAATTTTCTTTGTAATTTAAAGAAATATGCCTTAATTTTCGAGAATTATTAATATTGCTCAAAAAATCTTTAAAAAAATAAATTTTCTTTGTAATTTAAAGAAATATGCCTTAATTTTGGAGAATTATTAATATTGCTCAAAAAATCTTTAAAAAAATAAATTTTCTTCTTTGTAATTTTAAGAAATATGCCTTAATTTTCGAGAATTATTAATATTACTCAAAAATTTTTTTTAAAAATAAATTTTCTTCGTAATTTAAAGAAATATGCCTTAATTTTCGAGAATTATTAATATTGCTCAAAAAATCTTTAAAAAAATAAATTTTCTTTTTTGTAATTTAAAGAAATATGCCTTAATTTTCGAGAATTATTAATATTGCTCAAAAAAATAAATTTTCTTTTTTGTAATTTAAAGAAACATGCCTTAATTTTCGAGAATTATTAATATTGCTCAAAAATTTTTTTAATAAACTAAATGATCTTTTTTGTAATTCAAAGAATATGCCTTAATTTTCGAGAATTATTAATATTGCTCAAAAAATGTTTAATAAACTAAATGATCTTTTTTGTAATTCAAAGAAATACGCCTTAATTTTCGAAAATTATTAATTTTGTTCGAAAATTTTTAAAAACCGTTAAAATTATGTCTGATGGTCAATAACTGGTACATCTATCTTAACAGAACTGTCGACTTATATACTGCACAGCTCTTTTCCCTCATTCTTTTTCTCTGTCTTCGTCTCTCCTCGTGCTGTATGGAAGTAAGCGCTGATGATTCGTTCGAAGAGGAAGAAGAATTACCAACGAGCGTGTTTCGCGTTGCACCACGATTGTGACTCGCGAAGAGAGAGCCTCATTCGATTAGTTCCTTGCTTCGCGCACGAGTTGTACGCGAAGACTCGTCCTCGTCGTCACCGTAGCTGTCCGTCCGTCCATCCGTCCGTCCATCAGTCCGTCGACGATGTCGACGACGAAGACGACGAGAACTGTGCGGTGAGAGGACGACACAATAGAGATTTCCGCGCCGTCACACCCGGAAGACCTGAGACGTGATTTCTGCGCCAAGTTGCTGTATATATACGTACATAAGTTCAGTACAAAGCGACAAAGCAGGATAAAGAACGATCGTGGAATAAGAGAACGAGAGAAAGGAGATAATATAGCTGTCTGACGCTAAAACGCTAAAGAAAAAAGAAAAAGATAAATATTTAAAATCTAATAATCTAAGTGAAATCATATGCATAGTCAAGCAAGTACATAACTCACATGATAAATACATGATTTATTCAGTAAAAGTTTAAAACGAAAAAGAAAACTTCTAACGAAAAGCTAAATTTAGCAATTAATTTAATATATAAATATAAATTAATTGCTAAATTAATTTAAAAAAAATTAAAATTATATAAATAATTAATTTATATAATAAATTAATACTAATATACTGGCAAATAATCGATGTATATTAGAAGCTATAATTAATGTAATCTGTAATGTATGAAAGAGAAATAATCTAAAGCTAAAATTAGTATTTAGCTTGAAAATTACTTAATAATCACTGTGACAAGAATTTGGCTAATACTAAAATACTGGCAAATAATCGATATATATTAGAAGCTATAATTAATGTTATCTGAAGATAAAATTAGTAATTAATTTACAAATTACTTAATAATCACTGCAACAAGAATTTGGATAATACTAAAATACTGGCAAATAATCGATATATATTAGAAGCTATAATTAATATTATCTGAAGCTAAAATTAGTAATTAATTTACAAATTACTTAATAATCACTGCCACAAAAATTTTCCTAATACTGGCAAATAATCGATATATATTAGAAGCTGCAATTAATATCAGCTATAACGTGGATAATTTTTTGTAGTCGTTAATAATCACGAATTACTTAAATCCATTTAAATAGAATAATTTTATAAACAATAAATTCTGACTAAAAATTACTCGTATAATTATTCAATATTAAGACACTTGCCATTGTTTATTAAATATTAGTACTCGACAATAAAGGCTTAACAATTAATAAAACGATATAAAAATCATATAATTCATGACAATTACTAAAAAAAAAAAAAAAAAATGTATAAATCTAAAGAAAATCATATGCAGCGGTAACAAATTACCTCAATGTATATCACAACATACATAACCATTCCAAAATACACTTTTAACCCGAATGCTTAAAAAAAATCCAACAACAATAATTTTATAAACAATAAATTCTGACTAAAAATTACACATATAATTATTCAATATTAAGACACTTGCCATTGTTTATTAAATATTAGTACTCGACAATAAAGGCTTAACAATTAATAAAACGATATAAAAATCATATAATTCATGACAATTTCCAAAAAAAAAAAAAAAAAAAAAGTATAAATCTAAAGAAAATCATATGCAGCGGTAACAAATTACCTCAATGTATATCACAACATACATAACCATTCCAGAGTACAATTTTAACCCGAATGCTTAAAAAAAATCCAACAACAATAATTTTATAAACAATAAATTCTGACTAAAAATTACACATATAATTATTCAATATTAAGACACTTGCCATTGTTTATTAAATATTAGTACTCGACAATAAAGGCTTAACAATTAATAAAACGATATAAAAATCATATAATTCATGACAATTTCCAAAAAAAAAAAAAAAAAAAGTATAAATCTAAAGAAAATCATATGCAGCGGTAACAAATTACCTCAATGTATATCACAACATACATAACCATTCCAGAGTACAATTTTAACCCGAATGCTTAAAAAAAATCCAACAACAATAATTTTATAAACAATAAATTCTGACTAAAAATTACACATATAATTATTCAATATTAAGACACTTGCCATTGTTTATTAAATATTAGTACTCGACAATAAAGGCTTAACAATTAATAAAACGATATAAAAATCATATAACTCATGACAATTACTAAAAAAAAAAAAAATGCATAAATCTAAAGAAAATCATATGCAGCGGTAACAAAGTACCTCAACTTATATCACAACATATATAATCATTCCAGAGTACAATTTTAACCCGAATGCTTAAAAAAAATCCAACAACATAATTTTATAAACAATAAATTCTGACTAAAAATTACTCGTATAATTATTCAATATTAAGACACTTGCCATTGTTTATTAAATATTAGTACTCGACAATAAAGGCATAACAATTAATAAAACGATATAAAAATCATATAATTCATGACAATTTCCAAAAAAAAAAAAAAAAAAAGTATAAATCTAAAGAAAATCATATGCAGCGGTAACAAATTACCTCAATGTATATCACAACATACATAACCATTCCAAAATACACTTTTAACCCGAATGCTTAAAAAAAATCCAACAACAATAATTTTATAAACAATAAATTCTGACTAAAAATTACACATATAATTATTCAATATTAAGACACTTGCCATTGTTTATTAAATATTAGTACTCGACAATAAAGGCATAACAATTAATAAAACGATATAAAAATCATATAATTCATGACAATTACTAAAAAAAAAAAAAAAAAAATGTATAAATCTAAAGAAAATCATATGCAGCGGTAACAAATTACCTCAATGTATATCACAACATACATAACCATTCCAAAATACACTTTTAACCCGAATGCTTAAAAAAAATCCAACAACAATAATTTTATAAACAATAAATTCTGACTAAAAATTACTCGTATAATTATTCAATATTAAGACACTTGCCATTGTTTATTAAATATTAGTACTCGACAATAAAGGCTTAACAATTAATAAAACGATATAAAAATCATATAATTCATGACAATTACTAAAAAAAAAAAAAAAATGTATAAATCTAAAGAAAATCATATGCAGCGGTAACAAATTACCTCAATGTATATCACAACATACATAACCATTCCAAAATACACTTTTAACCCGAATGCTTAAAAAAAATCCAACAACAATAATTTTATACACAATAAATTCTGACTAAAAATTACTCGTATAATTATTCAATATTAAGACACTTGCCATTGTTTATTAAATATTAGTACTCGACAATAAAGGCTTAACAATTAATAAAACGATATAAAAATCATATAACTCATGACAATTACTAAAAAAAAAAAAAAATGTATAAATCTAAAGAAAATCGTATGCAGCGGTAACAAAGTGCCTCAACTTATATCACAACATACATAACCATTCCATTGTACACTTTTAACCCGAATGCTTAGAAAAAATCCAACAAGAAGCTTAAGGACATGAGGCTAAAGAGACACGGGAAAGAATATATATATAAAAAGGCGGAACGATGAGTCGAGAGGAGATGCTTGCCAGAAGAGATCCGCTCGCACGTTCTCATTTGTCTTTTCGCTTTTCAAGACACACACAAAAACTCATATATATATATATACATACATACATAAATACTGTATATAGTCGTTGTCTCTCTTGTTTTATTTCATTCTACCAATCTCTTCTCTCACGCCATTCTATATCTCTCCTTCTTCCTCTTCTCCCCTAAAATTCTTTCTTATTTCTCGCTGTTCTTCCTCTTTCTCTTTCTCGCTCTCATTTTCGTTGCTCTCGTGTATATTTCGTTTGGGCGAGCGCAACGAGCCTCGCGAACTTTAAAGAAGAAGAGGCAACGCTGCTGCTGCTTCTTCCGCGTGGTTAAAGAAACCCCGAGGGGTCCACAGCGGCGGCCGCGAACGTAGAAGAGCGCGAGCCTTTTTCAAATCGAATCCCTCATTGTCGACTGGGTAATTCGAGGAGGATCGAAATAACCCATTATCCCGTAATGAGCGGCGCATTCACGTTCCCGGGTGTTCCACCACCACACCACCACCACCACCACCATTGCTTTTGGTTCTTTCCTCGACCTTCCTCTTCCTCCTCTTCTTCTTCTTCTTCTTCTTCTTCTTCATCAGCGTCCTCTTCTCATCCTCGTCGACCGTTATCCCGCAGCGCGTACACGCATTCGTCTCCTGGGGTAAGCGCGCACATCCTCACTCAACTCTCCAACGTTTTCTCTCTTAAATCTATGGGTAATTCCATCCCAAGTGGGCGATTAATTTGCCAATTTTGGTTCTAGGACTAAATCACCCCGGACATAATCTCCCCGGACAAAATCCCCCCGGACGAAATCTCCGGACAAAATTCCCCCCGGACAAAATCTCCCTCCCTTTTATAATTTTTTTTTTAGCATAGTGTGCGTAAAATTCGTTTTTACACACCCACATGAGTGCGTAAAATGCAACTTTATGAAACAGTGTGCGTAAAATAAAAAAATTATTTTTACTTTTCTTTACCACATTTTTCAAAAAAACGTTGTACGGCACATATAAAACAGATTCGACGGGTAACAAAAGAAGAATTTCAATGCGAATCGCGGACGCTATTAATGATGAAGATAATGCTCCAGCTTCGAAAAAAGTGAAAACTACCATAACAGTTACAAAAAAAGAAATAGTTCGTGAAATGTAACTCAGAAATTCAAATCAGAAATTCAGTATTATTGAGCGCATTTTCTCTGTGATGTTATATGTTATATGCAATAATTAATAATTATATTACCAAATAAAGTAATTATAATTATAAACAAAGTTTACTCACAATTAAACACGTTCTGTCTTTTTTGCGAATGCATAATAAATCTATTTCTGTCTTCAGTGGGGGGGCATCGCCCCCCCCCAACCCCCCACCGGGGCTTCGCCCCTGGACCCCAGAAGGGGCTTCACCCCTGCACCCCACCGGGGCTTCGCCCCTGGACCCCCGCGTTGTATTCCCCTAAACACAATGCGAATTTTACGCACGTCATGCTAAAAAATATCGTATGCGACTCGGGCGTACGTTTTACCCACTCGCGTGATCGCGTTGCACTCGACGATCACTGCTCGTGTGTAAAATTGCATTTTACGCCCTTGTTGCATAATATACTATTTTTCGAGGGAGATTTTGTCCGGGGAGATTTTGACCGAGGGGAATTTTGTCCGGGGGGATTTTATCCGGGGGAGATTTTGTCCGGGGAGATTTCGTCCGGGGGGATTTCGTCCGGGGAGATTATGTCCAGGGAGATTTAGTCCGGACACCGCCAATTTTTGGGTGGGGGGTAAAAATAGCGAATTTCAAAATAAGGAACGTCTGAATCCTAGAATGGCCATCATTATGAAATTTGCTATTTTGACACCTATCTTATTAAAATGCAGTCAAAATAGCGAAAGGCTAAAATAGCGAATTTCATAATGATGGCCATTCTGTATTTGGACGTTACTTATTTTGAAATTCGCTATTTTAGCCAATCGCTATTTTGGTCATTCACTATTTTGACCCCCATCCAAACGAAAAATTCAGATGGGGGTCAAAATAGCGAATGACCAAAATAGCGAATTTCAAAATAAGGAACGTCTGAATCTAGAATGGCCATCATTATGAAATTTTCTATTTTGACACCTATCTTATTAAAATGCAGTGAAAATAGCGAATGGCTAAAATAGCGAATTTCATAATAATGGCCATTCAGTATTTGGACGTTCCTTATTTTGAAATTAGCTATTTTAGCCATTCGCTATTTTGGTCATTCACTATTTTGACCCCCACCCGAAATTTTTTAAATTAAAAAGTACATCCAAAAACTTATTTTTTATACAGGTACGAATTTTTTGTACATTTAAGAAATCGTTATTAAATTTTGGATAAACTATAGGTGCTAAAATTCTGAAATAATTTATGGATGTTCGTGATCAAAAAATTAATGTTCGTTTTGAAAAAATTATGGACACTTTTTGCGACCATATTACATTTGGTATGGAATGACCCATATGCATACATATATACCCTTAAACCGTTGAGCGAGAAAGAACAGTCGCTCTCTTGCCACTCAGCTCCTTCTCGATCTTCGTACAATTTTTTTTCCATGACATATACGATGATACAAAACGCTCTCAACTCCACCTTCCGGCATTTATTACTTAACGTCAAACGAAAAATCTTTTTGCAACGCGATTCAGTATCGTATGAGACAAAGGGCTATAATAATAATAAGGGAACGTTTACTTTTTTAGTTTAAAGGGATTGAGGTTGATGTTATTTATTATTAAAATTTTGTGGTAATTTTTTATGTATTTCAATTATAGTGCATATAAACTAAAATTTATAATTTTATTATTTGGAACTTATTGTCGTCAAATTATTTTTATAATAACATCAACATTTTTTTTTCTCATTGTGCATATAGATAGCCATTAAATTTTACAACAATTTTTATAGTCGCAGTAATTATTTCCAACAGTAAAACATACCAACTCTAAAAATATAATAAACTTTTATATCCCACTAATTACATCTTACACTTTCTTTTTCGTTTTCTTAAATTCTTTAAAGTTTAATGCATTAAATAATAGCTGTGGAGGATGATTTGTATTGAAGCATGTAGACTTAACCCAGAGAAAGATTAATAGTGACGGATTTGCATAAATATTAACTGATTAACGTTTCTTTTCAATGGGATACATTTTCGTTCAGTTTTTTCAAGTATAATCTGTAATTCTTGGCCGATTTGAATGAGTGACAGCTCATTCTCTACCTTAAAAGATACTCTACGAATTGACCGCCTAGATATTTCATAGTGTTAATTGTTTAATAATTCTAGACTGTAGTTTAACAGAAATTAAAATACTTTCATAAACAACAGGCTATAATTACAAAACGATGAACACTATGAAATATCTAGGAGGTCAATTCGTAGAGTATCTTTTAAGAAAAACAATGAGCTATCGTTCATAAAAATCGGCAAAGAATTAAAGATAATACTTGGAAAAAACTGAACGAAAATATATCACACTGAAAAGAAACGTTAATCAGTTAATCTTTATGCAAATCCATGACTATTAATCTTTCTCTGGATTAAGTCTACATGCTTCAATACAAATCACCCTCCACTGTTATTATTTAATGCATTAAACTTTAAAGAATCGATCGCGAAAATTTTTCTCTGATTTGACTTTCGAGTGGCCACCGATCCTCCTTAATGGGTATTTTTGTTTTTCAAACAGTTCGTCGCGCTCTTCACTCTGCCACAAATTGCCAACTTCACTTGGGTGTACGCGTGTGCTTCAAGCGACGCTTGTGGCGAATTTTTGAAGCTTCTCATAATCACGATTCCCGAACCAAAATTTCGGCGCTTTTCCGTTTGCGTTTGGCCTCCTTTACTCTAGTCTCCATGATCGGTAGGTTGCGGGTTTGAATATCCATGATACCGTAGTCTCGTTGTGTGCTATACTTAAACGTGATTAGCTCCAGACGTTTAGGTCGACATATACGCCTGTAGTTCAGTATTTACACACATCGGGGCGCCACTAGCTCCGGCGCTGGGAGAAAGAACCCAATACCGACTGTATTGGCACAGGTTTTCCGCAATTTCCCTGGGCCCTTGTGCAAATGCGATACAGGGAGAGGGAATTCGGCTACGGCCGCAGGAAATGTGAGTAAAAATGGAAATGTGAAGGGATGGGATGTAAAAGGTAATTCAATCCATACAATGGAATAAACTACTACTACTAGCCACACTCAGAGAAAACTATGGTATTAGTAACTATAAAGTGACAACTATTCATTTTTAGTTCGTGCGACCAATTTTTTAATAGTTGCCATAACTATCAAATAGTAACTATAACTACCAAATAGTTACCATAACTATCAAATAGTTACTACAACTACCAAATAGTTACCATAACTATTTTCATAGTTACCGTAACTATGAAAATAGTTGCATGGACTAAAAATTAATAGTTGTCACTTTATAGTTGACTGTGCAACTACGATTTCTCTGAGTGCACTAATTACATTTTACACCACGTTTTTTTTCTGAAGATACACATTTCATAATATATTTATACACATTGTTACGTCTCAGTGAAGCTAAGATGTTTATTGATTATTATTATATTCGTTTACAATTACTCGTTGTTAGGGTTCTACCAACTAATGATGTTTGGGCCTATATATATAAGTAGCGCGGTTGCTATGCAAAAGCGACGGTTGGCAGCGACGCCATTCCCCCTCTTCTCGATTTCCCCCAGCTAGGGACCTTTGTCTCTTCCGAGCGTCAGTTACGCACGAGCACTCGTACGCCACGGAGCGTCCCAAGCACAATTTTTGTTATAACCTTCATATCTCAATAAAGACTCAATTTCTAAACTAAAAAGTGGTCTCGTATATTTCATTATTTACGCAGCCATTAACCCATACATGGAACAAATGATTAAAATCAACTTCTTATCGCACAAGTATTTTAATAACAAAGAAAGAACTTAAACAATACACTATTAAGGTTTCACTTACAAACCCTATGATCTAAATGATGATGAAGCTCGTATATTTCATTATTTACGCAGCCATTAACCCATACATGGAGCAAATTATTAAAATCAACTTCTTATCGCACAAGTATTTTAATAACAAAGAAAGAACTTAAACAATACACTATTAAGGTTTCACTTACAAACCCTATGATCTAAATGTAACGCGGTGATTACTTCTTAAGAATATTTGATAATTAAACTTTGATGATTGGAAAAGAGCTAACGAGGTTGGATGATTAGGGAATCCACGAAGACTCGGTTGGGTGTAGAGTAGGAGGAGCGTTTACAGGTGTAACAAGACTAGGAAGTCGCTGACTTTTTCTAAACTAAAAAGTGGGCTCGTATATTTCATTATTTACGCAGCCATTAACCCATACATGGAACAAATGATTAAAATCAACTTCTTATCGCACAAGTATTTTAATAACAAAGAAAGAACTTAAACAATACACTATTTAGGTTTCACTTACAAACCCTATGATCTAAATGTAACGCAGTGATTACTTCTTAAGAATATTTGATAATTAAACTTTGATGATTGGAAAAGAGGTAACGAGGTTGGATGATTAGGGAATCCACGAAGACTCGGTTGGATGTAGAGTAGGAGGAGCGTTTACAGGTGTAGCAAGACTAGGAAGTCGCTGACTTTTTCTAAACTAAAAAGTGGGCTCGTATATTTCATTATTTACGCAGGCATTAACCCATACATGGAGCAAATGATTAAAATCAACTTCTTATCGCACAAGTATTTTAATAACAAAGAAAGAACTTAAACAATACACTATTAAGGTTTCACTTACAAACCCTATGATCTAAATGTAACGCAGTGATTACTTCTTAACAATATTTGATAATTAAACTTTGATGATTGGAAAAGAGCTAACGAGGTTGAATGATTAGGGAATCCACGAAGACTCGGTTGGGTGTAGAGTAGGAGGAGCGTTTACAGGAGTGCGTTCCAAATGAAGCGCCCGGCGACTTTTCTCTCTTTTTTTCATTCGCGATAAGAAAGAGAGAAAAGTCGCCGAACGCGCATTCGGAACGCAGCCCAGGTGTAGCAAGACTAGGAAGTCGCTGACCAGGGGTGCGTTCCGAATGACGAGGTGTTTCGTTGATCGATGCGCATGCGCAATAATCTCCGTCAAGATTTACGGTGAAGTTTAAGAATTATAGTAAAAGTTGAAGATAGGGGAAACAGTTTGTTCATTTCTATTAATTCCAGAGTATCGGAATTTCGATTTCTCACGGATTAGCCATTTATAAAGTATTAACATTTTTTATCCCCACCTCATGATCGGACAACAACTTTTTGCCGTACCTCGCGAGTAGGGTGAATAGTTGTCGTCCGATCAGGAGACGAGGATAATATTTGAATTCTTTACAAATAGGCAAATCCATGAGAAATCTAATTATTCATACGTCAGTACCAGTATAAATAAAACAATTGTTTTTTTATGTTTCCACTTTTATTATACTTCTTAAAGTTCACCGTAAATCTCGACAAAAACCATTGCGCATGCGCATCGAACAACAAAACACCTCGTCATTCGGAACGCAGCCCAGGTGAATATTCGCGCGGGCAGTGAACTGGTTAGGAAATCGACATTCGGGGATGTGTGAGGAAATTGGTATTTAAGAGGTGAACGGTCGATGTTGTTAAGACTTATTATAATAAATCTAAAATCATCGAAAAATGGCCAGGACGTAACACATATACAAGTGTAGAAAATTCTCTGTAGTGAATTTAAGTTTCACGGTGGTTGGAAAAGAAAGAAAAGGTATTAACTGCTCAGAGGTTCACCACCTTCTTCGTCGTTCCACACCGCGAATCCGCAGCAACAGCAGCAGCAGCAACAGCAATCGACGTAACAAGACCCGCGTTCGAAACCTCTCGCTGTAGCTCGCACCCAATGTTCCTACTTGTCGAGGCATTTTTCAACTGTATAGAGTACAACAGTGAAGGAGTATTCTTCGAAGATCGGGAGTCCTTGTTTGGGGGTTCCATGTCCGACGTACACGAAGCTCGCTATAATCATCCAGCATATATATATATATATATGGAGATATATAACCGCACGTACACAACCCAGTTCTTTTCCTTTATGTCTTCCGGGTGCGCGAACTCCCGGGGATAGAAGCCTCCTTCCTTTTTTTCTCGCGGCTCATCAATCTCCCATTAACTCTTCAACGATATACATAATTCTCTATACACACGCATACAATTTGCCAAGTAGAAAAAAAAAGAAACTTTTATCGTCCTGCAAGAGATTAACGTCCGTGTCCTAACAATTCATACCTCATAATCATAATAGTTATTTCTTTTCACTAAATAATCTACACAAATCGACGATTGAAAATATATATCTTTCTGACAGTATCCACATTTATTATCCATTAATCGAATAGTCTCATAATTATTGATTTTATTAAATTTATTCATTTGGAAATTATTTTATAGTTGCGAGATGAAATTTTTGTTAATTTCTTTCTGCATTCTGAATTAAATTTTAACAAAGAAAAATTATGAATTATATTTAGACTATTCATAATTATATAAATTATGAATAGTCTCATAATTATTGATTTTTTAAAATTTATTCATTTGGTAATTATTTTATAGTTGCGAGATGAAATTTTTGTTAATTTGTTTCTGCATCCTGAAATAAATAGTAACAAAGAAAAATTATGAATTATTCGTCAGTCGAATAGAATAATCATTTATTGCATATTTATCCATTTTGAAATCACAATTTTGACGCCCAAATTTTATTTAATTTTAATGCCTAACTTTGTTATATATTGCAACAAAAAAACTACATTTATTTCATCTCTACGTGAGTTAATAATAAATAAAAACAATAAAATAAATGATTATTTTTTCAATTAATATGTTTATAATTGCATTAATTAAAAAGAAAAATTAATGTTTACCAAAATAAAATTCTATAATATTTGTTATGTAATTCTATAAAATTCTTGTGTAAATTATATTCCAACTAAAAAAGCCACTAAATAAAATAACCAAGAAAATTCTCGCATTAAAATAATCACATAATCTGCATATTAAAAAAACCAGTCAATGACCGGTACATTACGCAACTTATACAGCGTATAATATAAATATATATACATTATAATAATACAAGGGGCGAGAAGAAGTCGCTCAAAATTTGTATACCCCATGTTTTAATATCGCGCGTGTCAGAGCCAACCGCGTGTTTGCTGAAACTCCTTGGGTAACGACTCTTCTCGCTTACAGAAGTGAGAGGACGAGATATGCGAATTTCCATAGCGGACTGGCAGGATACAACACGGCGCGATCCTCACGGAGGGTCAGAGCAGGTCGGGGTCTTCGTGCCGACTATGCGAAGGTCTGGGCTGCGTGAAGAGAACCAAGAAACCGAGCGATTGATATAAGCAACGCCATCTAACGACTTTCAGTCTTAACTACAAAGCGCAACGAAAAGTGTTACTCGATCGATTCCACTTTTGGAAATTTTTCTACGAAAATTAATATAAACTATTGAAATTTTTTTTTGTCGATGTGTGTATATTAAATTTAATATACAAAGATTAATTAATATACAAAAAAATTGTTGTTTAATTAATATACTTCATAAAAGTTGTGTTTACAATATTATTATTGGAATTTTACAATATATTTGTATATTAAATGAAATTTAATATCTGTAAATTATTATTAAATTTTTTTAAATATTTTATTATTTTATGTTTTATAATTTTTTTCATATGATTCATTGATTGATTTTATATGATATTCAAATTTAATATCTGTAAATTATTATTAATTTTTTTTTAAATATCTGATTATTTTATATTTTATAATTTTTTTCATGTGATTGATTGATTGATTTCATATGATATTCAAATTTAATATCTGTAAATTATTATTACATTTTTTTAAATATCTGATTATTTTATATTTTATAATTTTTTTCATATGATTAAATTTAATTTAATATCTAATTAAATATAATGTATATTATTTCATTTCATCAAATGAAATTTATTATACAGATAAATATTTGTAATTTTACTACACTTGTGTATTAAATTTAATATATCACCGAAAAAAAAAATTTCTGGTATTGTAAAATTGCAAATTGTCAAATTTTATCTCATCACCTCGTCTAAATCGGTTTTCTGAAATATACTTTCGCTTCGCTCTTCTTTTCTCACGCGTCGTGGACTCTTTTCTCATTACCATCGACTCGCTAATGATTTCCGACAGCTTGAAGAAGGATAAGTCCTCGTCAATATTTAACGTGGACCGAAGAAATTCTCAAGAAAAAAAAAATGTTTCACTCTTCCAAGTTCTTCATTGTTTTCGTGCAATATTTTGTTTTGAAAATAATGACTTTACTTAAAATCGCCTATTAATACAAAAAAAGGCCATGCAATTTTTTTTGCACATGATTTTCGAATTTTTCTAAATTTCAACAATATTTTTTTTTGTGAATTCCAAAGAATTATGCAGTCTAGTGCTTTTAAATTTTTTGAAGTGATTGATTTATTTAACGAGTGCATTTTGTAAATTAAAAAGAAAAAATTACGTAAAACATTTTCCTGTTTTTTTTTTTTTAATTTCCATACATTTTAGGAAAATAATTGCACATGAACTTCTAAAAATTAAAAATCACTGTAGATTCTTCTTGAAGCCAACGTAATTTTTATTATTAATTATTTTATCGACTTTTGGCGGTCTATTTTTTCTGATGGAATTTTGAAAAAATAGACCGCCAAAAGTCGATAAAATAATTAATAATTACAACATTCGGTCGCGCCTATAACATACTAAAGGTAATTTTTATTATTTTATCTAAATGTAACAAAATCTATCGGGTTCAAATTTTTTTTAGCCAAGATCGATAAAGTGGTTTTTTAATTTATTTTTTTCTTTTTTTTTTTCAAAACCTTTCGGTGTCTCGTTTTCCGTAAATCCGAATGAGTTATGCTCGTTTTTCTCAAAATTAAAAATCATTGTAGATTTTTCTTGAAGCCAACGTAATTTTTATTATTAATTTAATCGACTTTTGGCGGTCTATTTTTTCTGATGGAATTTTGAAAAAATAGACCGCCAAAAGTCGATAAAATAATTAATAATTACAACATTCGGTCGCGCCTATAACATACTAAACGTTATTTTTATTATTTTATCTAAATGTAACAAAATCTATCGGGTTCAAAATTTTTTTAGCTAAGATCGATAAAGTGGTTTTTTAATTTATTTTTTTCTTTTTTTTTTTTAAACCTTTCGGTGTCTCGTTTTCCGTAAATCCGAATGAGTTATGCTCGTTTTTCTCAAAATTAAAAATCATTGTAGATTTTTCTTGAAGCCAACGTAATTTTTATTATTAATTTAATCGACTTTTGGCGGTTTTTTTTGTTCTGATGGAATTTTGAAAAAATAGACCGCCAAAAGTCGATAAAATAATTAATAATTACAACATTCGGTCGCGCCTATAACATACTAAAGGTAATTTTTATTATTTTATCTAAATGTAACAAAATCTATCGGGTTCAAAATTTTTTTAGCCAAGATCGATAAAGTGGTTTTTTAATTTATTTTTTTCTTTTTTTTTTCAAAACCTTTCGGTGTCTCGTTTTCCGTAAATCCGAATGAGTTATGCTCGTTTTTCTCAAAATTAAAAATCATTGTAGATTTTTCTTGAAGCCAACGTAATTTTTATTATTAATTTAATCGACTTTTGGCGGTCTATTTTTTCTGATGGAATTTTGAAAAAATAGACCGCCAAAAGTCGATAAAATAATTAATAATTACAACATTCGGTCGCGCCTATAACATACTAAAGGTAATTTTTATTATTTTATCTAAATGTAACAAAATCTATCGGGTTCAAAATTTTTTTAGCCAAGATCGATAAAGTGGTTTTTTAATTTATTTTTTTCTTTTTTTTTAAAACCTTTCGGTGTCTCGTTTTCCGTAAATCCGAATGAGTTATGCTCGTTTTTCTTCGCTCCCCTTTTTTTTTTTTAATTTTTTTAGCCTGTTTGGTTGGAGGCCTCTTGGATCCTCATAGTGACGGACAGTGATCGAACGGAATGAATTTATGCGCGGTGGGTTGGGCGCTGCTGCGTTGCGATGCAACGCTCCGCTTATATCCTTCACGCACTCTGTATAATCCACCGAGAACGAGAGGATCCAAGGAAAAGGCACCGCGCTACAACACCAGCATCCATCCATCCATCCATCCTTCTTTCCTTCCCACGTGCGCCTTGCCTCGATGGAGGAATGCCACAATCTAGATAACCCGAGCATAATAGAATAGACAAAGAGAGAGAAATTCAAGCAGCTTCGGTCCCTACAACTTTCTACCTCGTTGCACGCTATATGGGCGCCTTCGGTGGTGTCTTTTGTCTACCTCTTTGTGCCCTTCTCGAGCACAGAGTCCCTTTTGCTTTTCACTCTTCGTATTATATATATGGCATGTTACAGCGTATAATATATATATATATATATATATACTATATATGACGACACTATATTCAATCTGGTCAAGCGATGGTCATCCTAAGCTGCAGTTTCGAAGCTCTTTGGTATCGTGGCATTTTCGTTACTACAAAGAAAAAAAGACACGTGTTTTTCTACCTCTTAAACTATGAACACTGACCCGCCCACTATAGAATGTGTAAAAAATTTTCGAGCATCTGTTCTCTTTGAATAGATCAATAAATCATCATTTATATGTATGTTTTTTTTAAGTCTTTTTGGCTCTTTTGATGAGAATCGATTTTATAAAGATTTTCGAAGGGCATGAAAATAATGCGGGTTATGATAAGTATTTTGTATTCATGAAAAATGGGAAGTTTCGAGTTTTTTATTTTTTCAAACAGATTTATAGTTACTGTTGGAATTTAGTATTATTGTTTTGGTTGATTTTATTAATCATCTTGGTAGAATTTATAAAAATAAATAAAAACCATTTCGGCACTATATTATTTATCAACCTCAATTTTATGATGAATGTTATTTTAAAAAATAGGGAAATTGAAAACATTTTTCATTTCTGTAAATATTATATTTTTAATTAACTCTTGAAATTTCAAAAATGTTTTTAAAAAACATTACTTAGAAATCAGAAATTAGTGTAAACCACGCAAAAATTTTCGCCCCGAATAAATATATAATTATATATTTTTATATAATTTATATATAAAGTATATAAAAATTATATATATATATATATATATATATATATATATATATATATATATATATATATATATATAATTTTTATATACTTTATATATAAATTATATAAAAATATATAATTATATATTTATTCGGGGCGAAAATTTTATATATATAATAAATATATAATTTTTACTATTATTACTATTATAATATATATATATATATATATAATTATATATATATATATATATATTACTATATAAATATATAATAAAAAATAATTTAATTTCTTAGCATTTGAGATCGAAAAAAAACACATTGTATATATTCGAAGCTGTATTTATCAACTATTTATAAATTCCAAGTTCGTACTACTCTGCCCCTTAAACCTTTGGTGTTTCTTACGAATGTTTATCGAATATTACTATTCGATAAGAGTCGGTAGACTCACATTGGGTGTAGGACACATGGTAAAACAGCGTATGTATAACGGATCGTATAACGCATTGTGATAATGCATTTTACGACTGGAATTGTGAGAATCGAGAAGCCATCATCTTGGCTGGCATAGACGACGATATTATTGCTGACGACGATTATAAACATATTATATGCTTCTTAGTACAAGCGACAGAGGAAGAGTTCGAACAAAATACCTCACCTGCATTATAATAAACGAAGGGCCGAGAGATCGCGGCTCCAATTACGCACTTCGCGCGAGCGAAAACTTCGAGGCGAATGCGTAGAGGGCAAAAGGACGAAGAGGGGAAGGGCAGAGTCGAGCGATAACTTCTCCCATTGCTTCCGCGTACGCGAGCGAAGCTACTACTGATACGTAGAGCCGCATACGGGTCTTTCCATGCCAAATGGGCCATAAATTTATCATCACGCCAATTTTTCTGTAATTTATAAGCATAATAATGGAAAATATCCACGCTAATTTTTCAGTAATTTCCAAACGTAATTATGAAAATTCTGGGAAATTTTGAGAAAATTCGGAATGTTCTGTCGCAACGAAAAAAAATATTATTCACTTCATTTTGTCGAAAAATGGCGGAATTTTTTTTTGAGCTTCTAGGGAAATTTTTTATTAAAAAGTACATTCAAAAACTTGAAATTTATGTAGGAACAAATTTTTCGTACGATCGGTAATTTTGAATGTACAGCGGATTGAAAAAAAAAAATGGAATAAAAGAATTTTTATTTCATTTTGGGCAAATCATGGGTGCTAAAATTTTGAAATAATTTGTGGATGTTTGTGATACTTTAAGCAACTATTGAAAAAATTATGAACAATTTTTGCGATCGTGCTAAATTTTGGTGGATAATTTGGTATGGAAAAATATTATGACTTTATTTCGTCAAAAAATGGCGGAAATTTATTTCGTTCCTCCATAGAAATTTTTTTTATTAAAAAGTACATTCAATAACTTAAATTTTATATAGGAACAAATTTTTCGTACGATCGGTAATTTTGAATATACAGCGAATTGAAAAAAAAAAAATGAAATAAAACAATTTTTTTTGGGCAAACCATTGATCTTAAAATTCTGAAATAATTTGTGGATGTTTGTGATACTTTAAGCAACTTTTGAAAAAATTATGAACAATTTTTGAGATCGTGCAAACTTTTGGTGGATAATTTGGTGTGGAAAAATATTATGACTTTATTTCGTCAAAAAATGTCGGAAATTTTTTTCGTTCCTCCATAGAAATTTTTTTTATTAAAAAGTACATTCAAAAACTTAAATTTTATATAGGAACAAATTTTTCGTACTTGAAATAGGAATTGAAAAAAAGAAATGAAATAAAACAATTTTTTTTTATTTTGGGCATACCATTGATCTTAAAATTCTGAAATAATTTGTGGATGTTTGTGATACTTTGAGCAACTTTTGAAAAAATTATGGACAAGTTTTGCGATCGTGCAAAATTTTGGTGGATAATTTGGTTTGGAAAAATATTATGACTTTATTTCGTCAAAAAATGGCGGAAATTTTTTTCGAGCGTCTATGGACATTTTTTTATTAAAAAGTACGTTCAAAAACTTAAATTTTATATAGGACCAAATTTTTCGTACGATCGATAATTTTGAATATACAGCAAATTGAAAAAAATAAAAAATGAAATAAAACAATTTTTTTGGGCAAACCATTGATCTTAAAATTCTGAAATAATTTGTGGATGTTTGTGATACTTTAAGCAACTTTTGAAAAAATTATGGACAATTTTTGAGATCGCGCTAAATTTTGGTGGATAATTTGGTTTGGAAAAATATTATGACTTTATTTCGTCAAAAAATGGCGGAAATTTATTTCGTTCCTCCATAGAAATTTTTTAAATTAAAAAGTACATTCAATAACTTAAATTTTATATAGGAACAAATTTTTCGTACTTGAAATAGGAATTGAAAAAAAGAAATGAAATAAAACAATTTTTTTTTTATTTTGGGCAAACCATTGATCTTAAAATTCTGAAATAATTTGTGGATGTTTGTGATACTTTGAGCAACTTTTGAAAAAATTATCGACAATTTTTGCAATCGTGCTAAATTTCGGTGGATCGTTTGGTGTGGAATGACCTGTATATAAGCACGTTGCAAAACAGCGGAGAAGCACAGCAGATGGTCTTGGCGTTTGCTGTTGCTCTCCACGAGTCTCGGATCTCCTACTAGGGATATATCGGATCGAGTCGCCTTTGCACACCGGAACACAACGATAGACCTTATAGTTCGTCTCTCTTACGTTTTTTTTTCTCTCTCTGCTACTCGCAATTATAGGACGTACGTCGTCGTAGCCACGCAGTGTAATCCTCTCTCTATAATTTCGTATCCAACGCCTCCCCGAGCCTCGATAAGCTCTCGGACTATGTATGTAGTACCCACATGAAACGGAAATAAAAAAAACAATAATGTTTGCCGTATACGCACGGATACACACGTGGCGAGTAATTATGATTTGCGAAACTAGTCGGCTCTCGAGCTACGAGAGAGAAACTTTTCTGTTTGAGAAAACGAGATATAGCGGCTTGCAAAAATTCGAGCCATACGTGTAAGAATATGACTTAACTTCCGGTCAAATTGTATCGAGGCATTGGCAATTTTTTTTTTTTTTTAATTCTCAATTATGTAGTTTAGTGAACTTTTAAAAATTTAGACGTGATTGATTTATTTCTTTGGTAAAAAAAAAATTTCGATGAGAAAATTACGAAAAATGAATTCGTGTTTTTTTTAGTAAATTAGAAAAAAAAATTCGTTGTAAAAATTACGAAAAATGTGTTCGTGCTTTTTTTTAAAAATATTTGCATGTTTCTACTGCAAATATATATCTAATATTGTATATCTATATATTTTACTTTATTTAGCATTATTTTCATCGATATTTATGAGTCAGAAATGGTAACCCTAGAATAAGTCCCTAGTAATGGAATTACACCGCAGTGTCGACAGTTATAGTGTCGAGGAATTTGCAGAGTGTACCAATGGACGGAAAACTAGTGGAGTTGTACGTATATACATAGAGACAGTCGAGAGAACGAGATCCGCGGCTTTTAGTGGCTCGATAAGCGCGCTAAGTTGCGATTTGTCGGCTGCAGTAATGTCCGTAAATTGTCGGTTTGGAGAGAGCGCCAATTCTCTCATAGCACAGTATATAGAGGAGGTAGTAGGTGCTACTCGTAGCACAAGATACACTGTGAATAAACCGTACACTGTTATGCGTATATACACCTATACGTCTCTTTCCTCGCGGCAAAATTCCTCGTAAATTGTCGATAACTCATCGAGAATTGAGCGTCACTTCGCGAGGCATCAAAATACATGCTAAAGAACGTGTTATCCAGGCGTGCGCTCTCGCTTCTCCACTACGATTTCTTCCTTCACGTACAGCTTCGCTTCTCTCGTCCTCTACCAACGCTTTTGCAATGGTTACGCCCTGTTTGTAACTGGACTCGTCGGGTTCTAGGCTGCGCTTTAATGTATGCCCTTAGGACACTCTACCGAGCCCCAAGGTCAGCTGGAAAATAAACGTGATCGACAAAGATACTATGAAAACTATGAGGAATCGTGGAACCAGGAAATTCACTGGCATTTTCACGCTTTTACCTGGAAGATTATCTTATCGCATCTTCAAGGATAAAAATAACTTACGCTAATACTTCCTTGTTTCTTTCTATAATATTTATACCCGCGCAAAAAGAAAAGTATATAAACAGTATTAAAAACATGAGGTTTAAGATTTCTGCATATTCATAATAAAATTTTGGCAAGCTATATCTTTCGAATTACGATATCAAGAAAAAAACTAAAAAGTAGAAAATATTCGTTTTCGTATTCTCTGGTGGACGATTTTTTTTATTTTTTTTTTAAGTCCAAAATTAAGGGAGTTGTTCTTGATTTAGTACTTTGGCAAGCTATATCTTTCGAACTATGATATCAAGAAAAAACCTAAAAAGTAGAAAATGTTCGTTTTCGTATTCTCTGATGGACGATTTTTTCATTTTTTTTAAAATATAAAATTAAGGGAGTTGTTTTTGATTTAGTACTTTGGCAAGCCATATCTTTCGAGCTATGATATCGAGAAAAAAACTGAAACGTAGTAAATTTTTGTCTTCGTATTCTCTGATGGACGATTTTTTTATTTATTTTTAAGTACAAAATTAAGGGAGTTGTTCTTGATTTAGTACTTTGGCAAGCTATATCTTTCGAACTATGATATCGAGAAAAAGACTAAAAAGTAGGAAATGTTCGTTTTCGTATTGTCTGGTGGACAATTTTTTCATTTTTTTAAGCCCAAAAGTAAGGGAGTTGTTCTTGATTTAGTACTTTGGCAAGCCATATCTTTCGAGCTATGATATCGAGAAAAAAAACTAAAAAGTAGAAAATGTTTGTTTTCGTATTCTCTAGTGGACGATTTTTTCATTCGAAGTAGTTTTCTTCGCGGATAAAAAACTCCCTTAATTTTGGACTTAATTTTTTTTAAATCGTCCATCAGAGAATCCGACAACAAACATATTCTTTTCAGTTTTTTCCGCGGAGCTTGAACTTAAAAGTTATAGCTTGCTAAAATATAAAAACCACAACAACACCCTTAATTTTGGACAAAAAAAAATTTAATCGTCTGTTAGAGAATACGACAACGAACATTTACTACTATTCAGTTTTTTCCGCGGAGCTTTTAAGAGTTGTAGCTTGCCAAAATACTAAATCAAAAACAAATTCCTTAATTCTGGACTTAAAAAGAAATAAAAAAATTGTCCATCAGAGAATACGAAAGCGAACATTTTCTACTTTTTAGTTTTTTTCTCGATATTATAGTTCGAAAGATATAGCTTGCCAAAGTACTGAATCAAGAACAACTAACTTAATTTTGGACTTAAAAAAAAAAATAAAAAAATCGTCCACCAGAGAATACGAAAACGAACATTTTCTACTTTTTAGTTTTTTTCTTGATATCGTAATTTGAAAGATATAGCTTGCCAAAGTTTTATTTTGAATATGCAGAAATCTTAAACCTCATATTAAAAACAGTATGAAGAATATAATATCTCAAGTATGATCTATTGGACCGAATTAATACTAAAAAGTATTAGACCGTATTATTAGTTTTCAGGGTCCGGATTGATATATCCATAGTTTTCAGTGTCCAGGTCGATATTTCCATCGCTTTCGATGTCCAGGTTGGCCGGCCCATAGTTTTAGTTGTCTAGATCGATTGCTCCACAGTTTTAGGTGTCCAGGTTGATATCTTCATAGTTCTCGGTGTCCAGGTTGATATCTTCATAGTTCTCGGAGTTCAGGTCGATCGATTCATAATGTTTGTTATTAAAATTATATTCGTTTACAGTTTTTGAGCTGTAGGTTAATCGCACCTCAATTTTCAGTATCCAGTCCAGTCTAGATACTTAAAAAACAAGTGGGAGTATATCTAGACGTCGAAAACTATGAAAAAATCGATCTGATCACTGAAAACTATGAAAAAATTGATCTGGACACCAAAAGCTATAGAGATATCGACCTGGACATCAAAAACCATGGAGATATCGACCTGGACACCAAAAACCATGGAAATATCGACGTGGACACCAAAAACAATGGAGATATCGACCTGGACACCAAAAACCATGTAGATATCGACCTGGACACCAAAAACCATGGAGATATCGACCTGGATACCGAAAACCGTGGACATATCGACCCGGACCCTTAAAACTAATAATACGGTCTAATACTTTTTAGTTATTAATTCAGTCCAATAGATCATACGTGAGATATTATACTTTTCATGCTTTTTTTAATACTTTCCTTTTTGCGCCGGTAATGAAGGAATGTGTTTTTTTTTTAATTGAAGAAAAATCATGGGATTTAATATATTCTATTTTATGAGTCAATTAATTTTTAAGAGATTTTTTTTTTGTGGAAATGTGAAAAGGGATTATGTTTATATGAAGGAACATTTTTTTTTAAATTAAAAAAAGTCATCGGATTTAATAAATTTTATTTTAAGAGTCAATTAATTAAAACCAGAAATTTTGTGCTGACAATAAAACTAATGGATTATTTTTTTTGAAAAGACAGCGCGGATATTTAAGAGGCCGATAATTTGAATAATTATTAGGAAAAAATATTATCCACGATTATAATATATTCAACACATTTAATGAAATTTCAACTATATTAATAATGCATTAATGAGACATCCAGTAGATGGTTATCCAATTAAAGGAATGAAATTAATTATTCGAAATCTCAAGTCTAGAAAATCAATCAGTCACTACAATGTGAATAAATTAGAATAACCTTCTCAAATTCACCTCATAAATCGCAATCAATAAGAATTTTCAATATTTATCTCTTAAAATATTTCAAAATTCAGTCGTGATCTATAGATCATCTGCGATCACGATTTACACCAATTTTATTGAAATTAAATATCAATTTTTTTAAATTAAATCCATTGTTTATAAAATTTTCAGTATTTCAGTATTCTCAACATTTTTCTCTTAAAATATTTGAAAATTCAGTTGTGATCTATAGATCATCTGCGATCACGATTTACACCAATTTTACTGAAATTTAATACCAATTTTTTTAAGTTAATTCCATTGTTTTTTAAATTTTCAGTATTTCAGTATTTTCAATATTTTTCTCTTAAAATATTTGAAAATTCAGTTGTGATCTATAGATCATCTGCGATCACAATTTACACCAATTTTACTGAAATTAAATACCAATTTTTTAAAATTAAATCCATTGTTTATAAAATTTTCAGTATTCCAGTATTCTCAATATTTTTCTCTTAAAATATTTCAAAATTCAGTTGTGATCTATAGATCATCTGCGATCCCGATTTATACCAATTTTATTGAAATTTAATACCAATTTTTTAAAATTAAATTCATTGTTTATAAAATTTTCAGTATTTCAGTATTTTCAATATTTTTCTCTTAAAATATTTGAAATTTCAGTTGTGATCATCTGCGATCACAATTTACACCAATTTTACTGAAATTAAATACCAATTTTTTAAAATTAAATCCATTGTTTATCAAATTTTCAGTATTTCAGTATTCTCAATCTTTTTCTCTTAAAATATTTCAAAATTCAGTTGTGATCTATAGATCATCTGCGATCACAATTTACACCAATTTTACTGAAATTAAATACCAATTTTTTAAAATTAAATCCATTGTTTATCAAATTTTCAGTATTTCAGTATCTCAATATTTTTCTCTTAAAATATTTGAAAATTCAGTTGTGATCTATAGACCATCTGCGATCACGATTTACACCAATTTTACTGAAATTAAATACCAATTTTTTAAAATTAATTCCATTGTTTATAAAATTTTCAGTATTCTCAATATTTTTCTCTTAAAATATTTCAAAATCCCGTCGTGATCTATAGATCATCTGCGATCCCGATTTACACCAATTTTATTTTTAAAAAACGTCAATCTTTTAAAAATAACTCCATTATTTATAAAATTTTCATTTTCCCTATAAAAACAATTTTAAACACCACCTTTTAATATCCACAGACAGGAAAAAAAATCTTAAAGAAAATCTATCCTCCTAAAATGATCTATCTAAATCCCCATAATCCCCACGATGAACTAGAAATAAAACCACGAAGTTTTTCTCAAAAATTCTCGAGCCATCGCTTTGACATTTTTTTTCTTTTTTTTCTGAAATAAATAATGCGTGGAAAAAAATGTTTGTAATGCTGTGGAAAAAAATCCACGCTTGGGGTTCGTGTTTATTCAGCCTCGTTGTAGGACAGCGAGAGAACGAGAGATTTTGTGGAGAAAAAAAAAAAGAAAAAAAAGGAAAAAAAAGTACATCACGAGGGCGAGAATTTCCATGGAGTGGAGGATCCTACATTCGCACCAGTGGCGTGCCAGGGCCATTCATCGATCGGTAAACCCTCGAAGAAGAATCGGGGCCTCTCCATTCAAGAACCGTAACCATAAAACTCGAGTGGCCACGTCGTCGACGACAATCGAAGTAGAAACCCGTCGTCGCCGTTTGCAGCGCGACGGTCAACGTCGTCGCGCACTTTGGATGAATCGCACGGTCTCTCTTTCGTTTCGAGAAGAGAGCGTGACGCCCGAAGGGACTTTTCTCTCTCCTCCCTTTTGCCGCTCTCAACCGCTGCAGACTTGTGCAGTTCCCGCTTCTGTACTTTGCGCTCGCGCCAACATTCAACGGTTTATGTACTTCCACACGTTCTCATTACGGCGCATAGTGTAGACTCGAGTGCCAGAAGCGAAGAATCTCTTCCGGTAAACCCGACGAAAACCACCGAATTCTCGTAGATTTTCAAGGACTGCTCTTTTTTTTTTTTTTTTTTTTTTTGTCCTGGATGGTCCATTTGATGCAGAATTGTAATAATCTGGTACTTTTGAATGCTATATATTTATTTCATGAACTCCTTATTTACTTTTTCTTTGTTGATTGCATAGATATTGCATATTTTGCAATATTTTATTGATTGCATATGATATTTATTTTTATTTTCTTTTTTTTTTTAATAGTAATTCAAATGAGTTTGAAATTATTGCAGATTTTTGTTCTGAATAATAGATAATAATGTTAAGAGGTAGGAAAAAATTTCAAGGACTGCTCTTTTTTTTCATTTTTTCTTTTTTTTGGTATTCTGGATGGTCCATTTGGTGCAGGATTGTAATAATCTGTTACTTTTGAATACTATATATTTAGTTCATGAACTCTTTATTTACTTTCCTCTGTTGATTGCATAGAACGATATTTATTTTTATTTGCTATTTTTTTAAAATTGTAATTCAAATGAGTTTTAAATTATTGCAGATTTTTCGTCTGAATAATAGATAATAATTTTAAGAGATAAGAAAAATTGGAGATGATAAGGTCAATTAAATATTGTTATTTTTTATTTGTTTTGAGTTTGGAAAAAATCGTTGCGATTTTTATGAGGGTTTATATTCTTTTTTATTTTAAAATTTTTACTATTTTAATAATTACGGTGAATATTTAAAAAATAGAAGCTTAAACTTAAAAAAAAAAAAATGATTGTCACAAAATACTAAACTTTTCCGAGTGCAAAAAAAAAAAGTTCTGTCTCAACGATAAAATTTTTTTTACATTGTTAAAAAATTCGAACTTTGTTTTCATTGTAGATGGATTTTATTTTTATAATAAACACGAGCCCAGAATTTACAAACACCATGCAAAAAAAACCAAAAAATACAGAATATAAATTCCTAATATTTGGTAACAATAAATTAACAAATTTCTAATATCTTCCACTATTGTTGCTTTAAATATCTAATACAGATGGACAATAATTTTGTTTGTGAATAAAAACTCCCATTTTGTAATTTCATCGTAAATTTTAAAAACACATTAAAAAAAATTATATATAATATATACATATACATATATATTATAGTATTAGTAGTACCTTAAACCTCTGGTTATTCCTGCTCTTGAAAATGCTCGGATATACGTCAAGTGCCGTTAAAGACCCGAGAGAAGTAACCACCTTTATATACAATATAAAACCATGCAAAAAAAAAAAAAATACAGAATATAAATTCCTAATATTTGGTAACAATAAATTAACAAATTTCTAATATCTTCCACTATTGTTGCTTTAAATATCTAATACAGATGGACAATAATTTTGTTTGTGAATAAAAACTCCCATTCTGTAATTTCATCGTAAATTTTAAAAACACATTAAAAAAAATTATATATAATATATACATATACATATATATTATAGTATTAGTAGTACCTTAATTTTATTTTTATAATAAACACGAGCCCAGAATTTACAAACACCATGCAAAAAAAAAACCAAAAAATACAGAATATAAATTCCTAATATTTGGTAACAATAAATTAACAAATTTCTAATATCTTCCACTATTGTTGCTTTAAATATCTAATACAGATGGACAATAATTTTGTTTGTGAATAAAAACTCCCATTTTGTAATTTCATCGTAAATTTTAAAAACACATTAAAAAAAATTATATATAATATATACATATACATATATATTATAGTATTAGTAGTACCTTAAACCTCTGGTTATTCCTGCTCTTGAAAATGCTCGGATATACGTCAAGTGCCGTTAAAGACCCGAGAGAAGTAACCACCTTTATATACAATATAAAACCATGCAAAAAAAAAAAAATACAGAATATAAATTCCTAATATTTGGTAACAATAAATTAACAAATTTCTAATATCTTCCACTATTGTTGCTTTAAATATCTAATACAGATGGACAATAATTTTGTTTGTGAATAAAAACTCCCATTCTGTGATTTCATCGTAAATTTTAAAAACACATTAAAAAAAATTATATATAATATATACATATACATATATATTATAGTATTAGTAGTACCTTAATTTTATTTTTATAATAAACACGAGCCCAGAATTTACAAACACCATGCAAAAAAAAAAACCAAAAAATACAGAATATAAATTCCTAATATTTGGTAACAATAAATTAACAAATTTCTAATATCTTCCACTATTGTTGCTTTAAATATCTAATACAGATGGACAATAATTTTGTTTGTGAATAAAAACTCCCATTTTGTAATTTCATCGTAAATTTTAAAAACACATTAAAAAAAATTATATATAATATATACATATACATATATATTATAATATTAGTAGTACCTTAAACCTCTGGTTATTCCTGCTCTTGAAAATGCTCGGATATACGTCAAGGGCCGTTAATGATCCGAGAGAACTAACCACCTTTATATACAATATAAAACCATGCAAAAAAAAAAAAATACAGAATATAAATTCCTAATATTTGGTAACAATAAATTAACAAATTTCTAATATCTTTTTCACTATTGTTGCTTTAAATATCTAATACAAATGGACAATAATTTTGTTTGTGAAAAAAAACTTCCATTCTGTAATTTCATCGTAAATTTTTAAAACACATTAAAAAAAATTATATATAATATATACATATACATATATATTATAATATTAGTAGTACCTTAAACCTCTGGTTATTCCTGCTCTTGAAAATGCTCGGATATACGTCAAGGGCCGTTAATGACCCGAGAGAAGTAACCACCTTTATATACAATATATATATATGTATATCCACTTTAGAATAGAAGTGGAGCCTGAAATCGATTCGATTCAGGTGGTTCGAAGATCTTCGTAGAAAACGCTCTTGGCGCAAGATTCTCTTGTTCTCGTGGAAAATATGCGGCGTAACGCCTCGTAGAGTCGGCAACGAGGTGGAGGATGACCGTGAGGTATATATATATATATATATAAGGACTAAGGGAGAGGAAAAGGTCCAGCGGCACTTGGGGCGAGATAGAAAAGAGTAGAGAGGTGCAGATGTTCTGCCCGTTGGGCCCAAAGAGCGAGAAGTATCGAAGAATAAGAAGTGAAGGAGAAGGAAAATAAAAAAAAAAAAACAGCTGCATCATCCCGAGAACAACTATGTCTGAGTTATGTTGTGATTTCACCCGCACTCATCTTCTATAAGCGTTTCTCCTGTAATATTTCGGTTCCCATTACGAAAACTCGCGTTTTTTTTCTCTGCCAACTCGATCGTAACATAATGGAGAGATTTGGAGATTATTATAGGTTATACACTTATTCGGGGATAATATATATATTTTTTTATGGAATTTCGAGTTTTTTTTAGATGTTTTGGGTAAATATTGTGACTAAATGAAATTTGAGGTTAAATTTTTTTGCCTGGATATGAAAAATTGAAAGCAATTTCATATGACATTAAAAAATGTTTTTTATAATATAGTAGTGTTTTTTTAGATGAAAATCTTGACAAATTTTTTATTTTGTATTTTTAAGAAAATTATAATAATAAGTAAGTAATACTTATTATTATAATTTAATATATAATTTATTATATATTAATTAATATTAATAATAATAATTATAATAATTTTAATAATATTATAATTTAATATATAATTTATTATATAATAATAATATATTATAATATATTATTATTATATAATATATTAATAAGTATTAGTTACTTATTATTATAATTATCTTAAAAATAAAAACAAAAAATTTAATCATAAAAATGTTGACAAATTTTTTATGTTAAATTGCTATAAGATTCATATTTACTAAGCTTCAATATAAATAAAATCACACGAATGCAATTTTTTTTACAAAACCGGTATTTATTAAAATGAATCGTGACTGCAAAAATTCCTTCACTGTAATAAATATTTGCATCAACATAAAAAAATATTGAGCTGAAAAAAAATGGACTGATTTACTTTAATTAAATCAAGCAAAATCTGACAATATTATTAATTTTTAAGGGGAGGAAGTCGGGTAAAAAAAATTGATTTTGGAAATTCAATATCATCAAAATCCTATTGCATATAAAAATGCCTAATGCACTATATTGTTGGTGCTCCATGAAAGGATTTTTTTACTGTCGTCTGACTTGCATATACTTTTCAATATTATCTTAAGCAAAGTTCTTAGGTTTTCCATTCTGCGCATGATTCAGATCAAACTACTAGGCAGATTGGAATCATTGACGTCTCGTTTTCTTCATCATGAAAAGATACACCGGCTAAATAGAGCAAACTATTTTTTTTTCATTCTGAAAGCAAAGTTGATCACTGATTTAGAAAATAGCATAAAATTTATTTATTAATAATTATGGTACTTAAAAAATATTACATTTTATTAACATTTGCTCAATTTAGCCGGTGTATCTTTTCATGAAGAAGAAAATGAGACGTCAATCATTCCAATCTGCCTAGTAGTTT